>JACCPG010004731.1:0-21283 GCA_016069955.1 Drepana arcuata | reverse complement strand
CTTCTTAACTAATTCGCATTATAAGGTTTACCTACATCCGATAAGTTAACACATACCTTACCTTAGGCATAAACAAGCTCGAGTACACTGAATTATCATAAATTAAATCTTAATCTCTCTCTCTAAGAAATGACGTGTTTCTTTGAAGTAAAAGATAGGGATAAAAGGAACGATATTTATTTAAAACTTCTTTTAAGCTTACTTTTATAATGTCTGGATTAACGCAAAGTTACCAAATCCATCATCGTTATCTTGGCCTCTACGTCGTTGTCTCTTGCTGAGGATCGTTGAATTTGAGGTGTTCTATATTTTAGAGTCTGACCAACAAACTGGGCTTCGACCTCGAGAGATCGTACCACGACGAGGTATTTATTATAAATGTAATTGAAGAACTTTTAAGTACTGTATAACTTCAATTAACTACCTTTAAGTACTGTAACTGTATATTAATAAAAAATTGTCTCGCATTTGTTATTATCCTCTGGCGGAATGTGGGTCTGTGGGTACTACTAACACAACTCTGCCTACCCCTTTGGGGACCTTTGTGGGAAGGCGTAAA
Organism: Drepana arcuata; assembly: GCA_016069955.1. Classification (NCBI taxonomy): domain Eukaryota; kingdom Metazoa; phylum Arthropoda; class Insecta; order Lepidoptera; family Drepanidae; genus Drepana; species Drepana arcuata. The sequence continues at coordinate 20,724 of JACCPG010004731.1, read as the reverse complement.
TATATAAGATATTAGATAAACCTTTAACATTTATTCGACTAAATGACTAGTATCCACGTCATGAATAAATAAAAATTAAGTATATTAATGTGTACTTAGTAAAGAAACATTAACCGCGTCTGGCGCACGGCTGTGACATACCCAACATCTTTCAGTCGACATGGGAAATTGGTATCTTTAAGGTTATATCACACTCGTGTAGGTATCTTGTTTTTACAACCTAAGGGTTTGGGTAATCGCATACCTAAAGAGATTGGGCGAGCGGGTCCAGTCTCCTCGAGACGGTTTGTCCCTTATGCCCGCTTTTTGCTACCAGACGCCTACCATGAAATCTATCTATATTAACTTTAGAACAAATGTCTGTGTAAATGAACAAAAGTAAATATACCTCACGCCTTCAATGAATGCAGGTTTTCTTTCGATGTTTTCCTTCACCTTAAAAAATATAATTATGCACAATGACATTCTGAGTAAAAAGATTACCATAATTTTTTTTTTTATAAACTAGAATGTAAAAGTACGTATAGAAAAGATGAGTCAGGCCTAAAACGCGAAAGTGTCTTGAAAAAGAAGCAAAGGAAGACCTCGGTCCAGCAACGGCCGAGGCAGTAAACTCACGCAGCATCAACCATCATCATTACATCTCTTGCATCTTATTCAAAGGAATATAAAATTGGAAACGTATTCACGACCAATAGGTACTTATAAGACCACCAAACTCGCGATGTGATAGATCACAAAAACATACCATCTATCCTCTATCCCTTTGATATATCAGTGTAAGCTAAGAAAATCTCAAAAGTATTATATAGATGTTCCTATATACTCTGGTCTTTGCAAGCATCGTCTTAAAACACGGCTACCCAAAAAGGATCCACCTAATAATTGTCTTAATGTAATATATCAAAATGCAAAGCTAAAGGAAATTCTGTCGACATCGTGTACCCCTATCACATTCCATTACCAACTACATACCACAAAGCGTCCAGATACATAAATTACCGCGATGTCTCAACATCGATGTGTCCCTTTCACGACATTCTACAAGGCGTGATGCCAACGCTTTGTATGGCATCCGGCCAAATAGGCTTCAGCTGTATAGAGAGTTATGTTTTACACAACCGATAATTACCACGTAAGGGGTCTGTTAACCCTGCATAATTATGCGGGATTATTTCGTACTACTGTGTTATGTTTGCATGTGTACGTGAATATCATATTAATTTGGCGTACAATACGAGAAGAAAATTTATAATCAAAAAGAAAGAAAGTTCACGACTTCCCACAAGGATCTCCGGAGGGGTAGGCAGATGTGTGATGGTATTATCCACACACCCACTTATGAAAGAAAACATATTCCGCAAACACTTCGCTATATTTCGATGCGTTATAGATATTCTGTTGAAGTTGTTTTTATTGATTATTAGAACATCTGCCGACTAATCTTACAAACACTTACAAATAGAAAAAAACACATTCATTCGTTCATCACAATAGGCACGCCGTCATTATCGCCTGCCATTCATTCATCATCCAACTTGATTTATTCACCGCAGGATTCGTCAAAAATAAAAATAATAGTAATATTTTCTTCATTTGCATGTTTGATTCGAAAATATACCTTGAGATTCCGTTTGAGGTATGCTATGAAATATGTTTGTCAAAATCAAATGCCCTCAGAATGATTGAACTAATGTAACACCCTGTATTATGTACTTGTATCCGTGAAAGGACCGTGTGAAAAGCATTTTTCTGAATGCGATAGCGATAAATAGATAGAAGGCGACTCGGATACTCATTCCGATTAGATTTTATAGTCCCACTGTGACAGTTGCCAAGTTAGCATCCAGAGCTTAGTATACAAAGTTTTTCATTCAATATTTTATTGAGAGGGCAGACTTAGAGAGTAGGAAAACTAACGCTGATATATGAAAGTCCGTTAGTTCTTAAACGTGTTAAAGCGAAATAGAATCTCTTCGTGTTAGTTATTTAGTAGTAATATGAGGAAACGGGAACGTCAAGAGTACTCGAAACCGACGAGCTTATTTGAAGAGACTGATGAATGTGGACGAAGCGAAAGAGGTATGTAAGTCTAGAGAGAACTGGCGCTCTATACGCTCTGCCTGCCCTGTTAGGGACTCGGCGTGATAATATGAATGTATGATGACTTAATAGGAAAGTTCCACTCATATATCGGCTAATCACTAATTGTAATAGGCAAATTTGCCAGTAAGAGCGAGATGGTCTATAAAAAAATCTAAATACGGGAATAGTTAGTGCCTAATTATCCTAATAAATCCTTCTTTAATCCATTAGTTAGGACAACTCGTGAATAAGATGAAATAGCAACCAAATATCCAAAACTTGATATATTCGATCATAAATTCATAAAACTGTGTAAAATATATCCTCGGTTTGATATCGTAACGCTCGTTCGCACCAGTTGTTCGTGCTATCGAGCCTCCATTGTAAACCAAAACACACGGAACGTTTGAGTTAGGACAAGTTTTTGACTAAGGTATGTTTGAAATGTGTTTGTCTGATATTTTTACAACTATTCAGCTGTATGCATATCTATATAATAATTATATAATATATCCTCACGCCTTCCCACAAGGGTCCCCGAAGGGGTAGGCAGAGGTGTATGGGTAATACCCACACACCCACTTTCCGCCAGAGGTATATTAGGTGCCAACGTGACAGATGGCGAGTCCATCGCCGTTACTCAAGCACGTCCATACATACGCCTTTGAATTTCTTCTCAGACGTATGCAGGTTTCTTCACGATGTTTTCCTTTACCGTAAAGCTCGTGGTGTGACTAATCACTGTACTTAAGTGCATGCATATCTTATGATTGTAATTTGTTTTGTGCATTAAAATAAATAAACAGGTTTCAGCAATTAGTAGATATATTGATTGTATGATTGTATTGTTGTGTATTTTCATGCGTTCCCACAAGGTCCTTGTAGGGGTAGGCAGAGGTGTATAGGTAGTTCCCACACACCCACATTCCGCCAGATACATTATGATATAAACTGGGTGGATTTCATGATACATACCCTCATTGATACATACACATATTATCATAGCGCCGAGTCCCTTGCAGAGTACTCTCTTTGAGCACCACTCCTCTCTAGACTCACTTACCTCTTTCGGTTCGTCCACATTCATCAATGTCTTCATACATGCTCCTTTAAATACACCCAAGCATGGAAACGGAGGAAACAAGGATCGATTGATTAATTTGATGTGAGCTGCTACGTATTTAGTGACAGTAAGTGCCTTATGCCTTACGCTCATTATCAGGTAAGTAGATAGATACTAGCGCATCTCGACTCAGGGTTAGGAATAGTAATTATAGAAGATTTATTTTAGACGCTAAACCACTGTTAGGCTCTGCTTTGATAGTCTTAAGAAATATGAAATGTCTTTGCCTAGACATTATTCTATATATATATTCTTGAAAAGTATTCTAAAATACTCGGTATGATTTGAATATCAAATTGGGCGAATGTGCGAGCGCAATTGCCCGAGGCATTGTAAGCCACCCTAGGATATTGCTTTCAACTATCCTCACTTACCTAGTAACGAGTCTTTTACTCCAGTTTCAAAGGAGGTTCGATGGTGGATTGAGGTTAGATAGGTTTGCCTGCCTATTGGAAGCTAGCTTTGTTATAAGAAGACTTGCTTTGATCACTTTTAGGCTCGGCATAACTAGTTAATATAGTGCTACTAATCTATACAAATAAATAAAATTGGAGTGTCTGTTTGGAATATTAAAATAAATGCTTTTACTTACCGTATTTGGATGTATACATGTTACATAATATGCCACTTTTTTTTCTCTGTCCGTCTGTTTGTTCTGGCTAAAATCTAAAACGGCTGGACCGATTTTGACAAGATTTTCACTGACTGATAGCTGATGTGAAAAGGAGTAACTTAGGCTATTTAATTGTTTTGTAACTTTTAACTGAAAATTACCTTTTTTCTTAAATTCCACGCGGACGAAGTCACGGGCACAATTGGTCTTAAATAAATGCAAAATCAGTAGTATTAGTGGTAGGGAGGTCTCCATGATGAGCAGCACTTTTTCAACGGATTAATTAATTTTACAGCCACTCCCAGTGAAACGTTGCAAGAAGGAAAGTTACAGGAAGTTACCTGAAAAGTCAACTTTGCTGATTTAATTCCCGGCACTGTGATTTATCAGAAGCACAATCGGTACTGTCCGTACCGCAAAACTTCAATAGAAAATCTTATTATCCCACGCATACTTAGAAAGAACTTCAAAAAGTAATAATAATAATAAAACTTTATTTACCTACTCACAAAGGATTTCATATACTTAATCTAGTGACCAGAATCTCCTTTTAAGGGATGCCTGTATGGAGTCGTTGGAGGAAAAGTAAAGTGCTTAACAGACGTTGGCGAAACTAGCATCCTTCACGTTGGAAAATATACATCCTTTGAAAAGACAGTGCACCCCTTTGCACCCCCATACACCCCTTTCGTGATATTCGTGGAAGGCGTTAAAGTTAACAATATACCAAAATTTCTATATGGATAGGATCCCACTTCGTGGTGGATTTTCTACCAATAGTTGGGATTTGAATATCTTATCATCAAAACGCCGATTCATTCAGCTTCATCTGTGTAGTTTTCTTCTCTTCATAAACTTACATTATTGGTAGATATTAAATTGAACGTTAATGTGAATACTTATACATATTGCGTCTGGTCCAGAAGCTAAGCGCACACAAATGTTTATTATTAAACTACTAACGGCGTAATAAACACATAGTACATTCAGTATTCACAACGGCGTGTATAATACTCGCCATTTAATTGTATCGCACACCTCACCCACATATTATTGTGAAAATACCAACATTATAGATGCGGGTTTTGTCCCTGGCATATTGCGGTCTCCACCTGGGCCGGTCAAGCGTGGTCCGCAATTTAATGATTTTTATTGGTGGCCCTTCCTGCAAGAAGGGTCAGGAAAATTTACCTGGCCGAGAATGGCCGGCCACGCACAATCGCATTATTGGACGTTTATTAGGTAACACATGAAGGTTACGAATGCTTGTAGTATCTCGCCCTTTAATTTTGTCTCTTGACCGTAACTGTTAAGGTGATATTATTTATCTCATTGGTTTGCGTGTACAATGTTTGTTGAACGGTTTGAATTAATTGAAGCTTCGCAGTGTAGTAAAGTAGATATTACAAATAATAATTTTCTATTTTACCAGCACATATTTTTATAGACAAATGGGTCGACTAGCGGGCCGTTTGGATAAGTTAAGAAGTAATTACTATTTTATAAGTAATAAATAATTTATAATAGATACATAGATATTATCACGCCGAGTCCCTCACAGGGTAGGGATAGAGGTAGAGTATTCGCTAAGCTAAGCATTTGTCAGTGTCTTCATACATATTTGCCGGTCGAGTCTTGACGTTCCTGTGTTCAAACGATTTGATCTAGGTTTTAGAAACGTGGTCTGCCTCTGCCTTTTTCCTCAATCACACTTTTGCTTAATTTAATTAAATATAGTTTAAACAAAAACAATAAATGACTTAGTTACAGGTCTGCTCGACGTTCTAGATTTCCAGTATTACTACAAGTTACTTTTAAGTTGACCAAACCAAAATAATCTGTATTCTACTTGAAAACTTGATTTGAAAACTAAAATGTCGGCACTCGGGTACAAAACTCATATAAAAGGTCATATTTTAGTCAAGGAGAGCTCTCTACATAATTAATAATGCTATCCCTGGTGTTTACATTGCCCCGTGCCTCGAGCCAGTAGAACATTACTTTGATATTTTTTACAAACTGTTTCTGAGAGTAATTTTACCTTTAATTTTTATTCCAATTATCTTCAATGTTTATTTTATTTTACGTATTAAAAATAATCAAAATGCCTTTGAACCTAGGTTTACAAAATGAATAAAACATAAAGATTTTGGGTTCACAGACGTTTCGGTCACTCATTGACTGAAACGTATTTAGTATGTAGATAAAATATGAACCTATACAGCGGTAAACCTATTTATAGTTTGTATTTTCACGTAGTGAATCACTGATAAGGGAACGTACCCATACTACGTGACCTATTTAGTATATGCCAAGACCCCCTCTCCCCCTTTAGTTGTCACGTAGTAATTCATAATTATGATTTTTAATCATTTCACAGGCAAAAATAAAAAAACAAAAAAATTGGCTCATACTGGTCTTTATTGCATAAGACTGCATGCACACTTAAATTAATAGTGAATTATATCAATCAGCTGACGTCTCGGCATATGTGCGTCAGCGCCACCAACTGTGAGCTTAAAAAGCGCTAAACACTGCGCGCTATATTCGAATATAGGTTGAAAAATACGAGATGTATATAATAAAATAATAATAATAATAATAATACTCTCAGTAAAATCGATTACGTGTCAAAAACCAGAACGCTCCTGTGACTGACCGTAGTATTTTAAAGACTCCGCTCCCCCCTCCCCCCCTAAACGGGTCACGTAGTATGGGTACGTTCCCTAAACACATACGCGCTCTCTGTGTGCACAGAATGTGTGTTCAATCTATTTATATATAAAATTGTTTTCTTTTTTAGTACATACAAATTATTTTCTCAGTCACTACTTTAATTTCCACAAGCAATCGGTTTTATGGACATAAGTTTGTTTTATTAAGGTTTTAATTTTTATAATTTATGAATGTGGATGAAGCGAAAGAGGTGTAAGTCCAGATAAGATTATAACTGTAGTGTATTATCCTTAATACGATTATAAATGTATGTATGTATTTAGAAAACCGATAATTTTCCCAAACAGAAGCTATATTTATTTAAGCGTTTTCTCCTCATAAATATTTGTCAAAAATGTACAAACAAACAATTTTATGAAATTTGTTACCACTTCCATAATCGAAAATTTAATCCTGACAGTGTTATCTCGCCTCGGAAATCTGTTGACGAACAAATTATACTGAAACAAAAGTTTATGAATATTTTTTCAACCTCGTTAGGTACATTTCTTCGTCTCATCTACATATTTAAATGACTCTGCTGCGGTGTTATTCAAAGCGTTATCACGACGAGTGTTGGCATAATTAAATATAAACAAGCGGAGCTTCTATGTGATAAACATTTATATGCTTTTTTAATTCCCTGCTAGTGATTTTTTTTTTTATAATAAAAGTTATTTGTTACAGAAGTGTACACCAAAAGGCGAGTTCAAAATTCTCACAGTTATGGTAAGAACAATATGTTATTCGTAAGTATGTATGACAAAATTGTTAACGTGGGTACCTTAAATATATATCTCTGGTGGCCTACCCCTTCGGGGCCATTACGAGATGGCGTGAGGATATTTCGCATACTGTTCTTACTTACCTTTCTGTTCATACCTTGTGACATAGCTAAAGCTATCTAGACTTTCGGACCTCTTTCGCTGCATCTACATTCTTCAAAGACCTTTGCCAGTTCGGGACTTAATATTTTAGTTTATTTTGTGAAGATGCATTTTTTTGTACATACATATTTATGTATATCATCACATCGAGACAGAAAATATTTTATATTTGACAGAGAACTGCTATTAGCTGGATTAACACATATGAAATGTTAAATAGCAGATAAAATCTACCAATTTAATTATATGTATCGTGGGTGAAACCGCGAAGCACGGCTTAAAGAGCTTAAAGAAGCCTTCGTTACTCTTCAAAAGTTTTAACAGTTTCCAAGAGTTTCATTGAATACAATGTTCAACCGTATTTCTGTCAGCCTCTATCAGCTTTTATTTATTTTGTATCCCACCCGGCTTAGCCTCCTGAATTTTCACAATATATTTTCAGTTCATTTACATATAGACGTACTCGATAGTTGGCTACCGTTAGCCAACGCGTATTCACGTTAATTCAACTCTTTTGTCGACACGTTAGTACTGTACACATGTCACGTCGTTTATATTTTAATATATTTTGAGAGTTCATTTTAGTGAATATGTTTGTTATGCATTGGTGTATTTTTTATCATCATTCATATGTTGATATATGCGTTTTTATCAACAGATGCTTACAGTACAAGTTCTCTCTAATTAATGTGAAACTTCCTAAACAGTTGTGACTTGTCAAGCGGTTTCATCCGTATAGAATTTGGTTGGAGTGGCTATATTTTGCCAAGTATTGGTGACTGATCTGATCTGAGCCAAATGTTATCCAATTCTACAAAACAAATTCTATAGAACAAATATCCTCTCTAAATTTCACATATATGTATTAGTAGGCTTTTTAAAGGTATAACAATCACTTTTTTCCACTCTGGAGATATATTGAAGGACACCGACGTAAGAAATTCTGGAAAAAGTAACTGTACATTACACCGCCCAACACCACACAATATAGCCGTCTCTCAAATATGAATTCTCGTACGTTTTAGAATTACTACTAAAATGTATGCAGGTTTTATTTTTAGTATGCGCACGAATGGCAATGAATGACTCCTTTGTAAGCCAGTGTATATAAAGAAAATCATTGTATGTATGTATGTATGTAATAACTCTTTAAGCTAAGTAAAAATGATAATTTTAAATAATTTAAATCTGGAATGATATCTAAGTGGCTAAAATTTGCATAAAAACGATCAAACAAACAAGCTATATTCACAGTTCATTGAACTGAATCTATTTTAAATCCATGCAAAATGTTTTAGCTCAGTAAAGTTGGAGTTGCGACCGATAATGATACTTGGTTATTTCTAAATGAGAGCGTTTATGCTAAAAATATTCCATGAAAAGTAATCGGCCATTTGAATGCAAATATTTCAAATGTACGTTTCTATTTCTCATCAAATATTTAAAACATGTTTATTAAAATAGTATTATTATTTAAAAAGTACCACGTCCCGAGATTTTCTGATTTTAAAATATCGTGTTATTATTTTTTATAATATTTTTTTTTCGACATTTATAAATGTCGATACAAGCACCTACATGGAAATCTAAAAAACCAGGCAGAGAAGGAAACAGTTGAGTATGTGTGAAGCGAAAGCGTATGTGTCTAGAGCGAACTGACGCTTTACTGTCTCTGCCTACCCCCTTATGGGCCTCAGCGTGATGATACCTATAAACAATCGGAATAAAATCGGAATTTGAACTTTCAATCTTTACGTTGCACTACTTGAACAATTCTGCCACCTTCTTCTTCAATCTTTGATCAAGAAGTATTTTTTGGAACCAAGTGTGACGAAAGCTTTTAATTTAACGCTTTATACATTTCTTTAGTGTCCACAACAAAGCCAAGAGCTGCGTCCGAGTTTTTGTTCACTTCACTGGACTTGTTTCCACCATTAGTCTTCTTTTAGCCCTTTTTGTCAGTCTAGGTACTTTGTTTCAAGATTTAAAAAGAGAATTCAATTATTTTTTGCCGTCAGACGGTACAGCTATTAAGCCTAATTTAGTAAAACTGTATTATATAAGTGCCTTAATTATTTTGTTCACTTAGTAATTTTCTTATTTTATGGATACTAAATAAAACATTTTATTCTATAACGAAATACCTATATATACATTCATATTACGCCAAGATGATGTGCGACTACCACCTGCAGCTGTCAGTGCAAGAAGCCTGTAAAATGATCACATTACGCAACTACTTCGATTTGCACGAAAAGTTGATCATCAATCAACAGAAAGGCATATCGGTGACGGATGAGTTGTTGTGTTGCGTGTGTCAGGGCCGGATTATAATCAGGTACCTATCTAACGCGTCATATGAATAATACAGAGCTATACAAACTGTGTTTTTAGATGGTCAGTGAAGAGTCACGAGCAAATAAAAACACTTCAGTTTTGACTTAAAGTTTAGATTCTTAGATCTTGCTAACATTGTTATAATTACCTTGTTTTATGTGTGCTTTATATAGTAAGCAATGACCTATTGTCGGGCCTACGTTGTTCCCCCATACTTGGGTACTATTGCTTTAAAGAAAAAAATAAATTATTGTATATGCCTAATGATTTGAAAAGAGTAACCATGGAGTTTCTTGCCGGTTCTTCTCCATGGAAGCGACCAACCCGAACCGTGCTTCTTTTTCGACGTTTTATAAGTGCCCACCTAGGGCCTATGCGAAATAAAAAGGTTTTCATTTTGATTGATTTTTTTAAAGGTGTTTATGGGAACGAGAAATTAAACAAAGTACGATTAATAGTAGTGCAATAATTTTATTATTAAATCGATGTATGACATAAAAATTTATCTGTACACGTTACATTTTTATTTTATTATATTTTACAATTAAGAATAACAACTAATATGCTTTGGATAGGCTAACAGTCAGTCGTTTCGAAGAGTTCAAACTCTACTATACTAAAAAAATACATGTTTCGAATTATTTCACAATTCACTTTGGTATGAATACTTATGAAAGAAAACCTAGATCTTTGAAAATCTCACATTAATGCACACATTGAACAAGTGGCTAAATAATATAAAAAATGCGCAAGTTTGTTTGTTTGTCGTCTTTACTGCTCAACCTCTGACCATAAAAGTAGCAAACTTTTATGATCACATGTCCAATGATAAAATAGCAGTTAAGTAGCCGATAACATGGCGGGGAGCAGCTAGTAATGACATATTTATCAATTTCTTCAATGAACTATCAGTAACACAAAAAAAAGTTTAAAAAAGTAGAATATACTAGAGATATCCAAACTCAAGGTGATTCCTGCGACCCCAATCCATTTTTCAGTTGACTAACTTAAGGCTAATTAGTTTAACTATAACATAGATTTTGTATTTGGGAATTTCAATGTGTACTTTACGTTATTTGAGGACCGTTAAACATTTCCAAATGAATCCGTAACTGTATACTGAGCCAAAACCTTGTACATATTCTAGACGCTTTTTGCGCCTCATTTGCTTACATTTCCAAGTCATTTACCATCCAGTGAGTTTTTACTTCAAGCAAAAACCGCATATCCTTCACGAAGTTGTCTGGCCATTATGCATTCAAGTAATTAAATTTATTGTCTTAAAGCAGGCCATCATGACGGACTAGCTCCCGTAACATTCATTTATTATAGAACTCCACCGCCAAACTGTATTAATAAGTTTAGGCTTCAGTTAACTACTTAAAAATAATACATTAAGTACTTTTAAAGACTTTAGGAAGACCTAAAATCCTTCACAGTCGTGATTTACCTGGAAGTGTGACAAGAGATGCCGTGAGGCAATTGCCTTGATAAGTCACAAAAGAATTTGCATCAACATGAGATAATTAGCGAATACAACACTTAAATGGTCCACAACAAACAGAATAGCATAACAGATTTGAGTTCCCAAATATCGTTCTAAAACACAAATCATACTACGAGGATGAAACTATTTTGTAAAACCATTTTAAATAATTCTTTCTAAGTATTTTTAACATATAGACACAATTATGAAAATTAAAGGTTTACATCGGAAATTGTTAAGCAAACACTGATAATATTTGTCGACATAAATCTATAAAATGAATCATAACGTGTTTAGATTTAATAATAAAACAATATCACGAACAGTAATTCAACAGTCGTCAGTAATATAACTCTCAGCCAAAATCCAAACAGGAGACCAATATCGTAACAAACTTGTGTCAACATTGATTCAGCCACAATGGCGCTAACTACTAACTACCATTTCTGTGTCTACAGTTAGAAACTGCTCGCGATACAATAGGAAAGTTTCAATTAATATCACAGTTTCCGTATTTAAAAGTAGGACAATACAAACTTCACTATTTACTCCGTGAACTATTTACACATCACTACACGATTCAACTAGAAACAGTAAGTTCTAGATACGTCCGAACTTTGGCCAGTGTCTTGTTGTCACCCAAAGTAATACTGGGCATTCGAATATCTATACAAACTCCGCGTATTTGGGTCCGTTTCCGTTTGCATTTGCACTCTCGGTAGGGTTTTCACCGCTACTCCGCGACCTAGCGTTCCATGAGGCATAGTTCGGAGCGGCATTTCTATAGGGAATTCGGCTACTTGGCCATACATATTTGTGCTGACATGCGGATACGTATTAGGGACGGGTCGTCCGACGTATCGATTTATTTTCGGACTGAGAGCTGCATTGGAGAATTGCATTTCTTGTTTGAGTCCCATATCAACTGTGTCAACGGGACCGGATAGGCTTGTAATGTTGATGTCATTGTCAACTTCTGATATGCTGTCGTTGAAGCCGTTTGGTATTTCTGTGGTTGCGGATACGTCAGGTCCTTTTGGCTGCTCGTTGCTCTGTCTATGCATCATGCATCTGACGATGCCAACTATGATGCAAAGCAACAGAGCCACCGCCACTCCCACGATGATGTACACGTAGATCATGTCGAACTGATCTGTGAAAATAAAATATAGCTTAAAGGTAATCCAAATCCTCTTTTTTCGAAAAAAAGTCTATTGCATATATGTACATTATAAACATATGTAGCAGTGGTGGCCGAGTGGTTCGTGTAGTTGCTTGCAACACAAAGATTTCTAGTTAGAATCCCGACTCTACCAATGAGTTTTTCTGAACTATACATACTATACACCTCTGCCTACCCCTTCGGGGACCCTTATGGGAAGGCGTGAGGATATAAGTACAGTAATTAGTCACACCACGATCTTTAAGGTGAAGGAAAACATCTAGAGGTAACCTGTATACGTTTGAGAAGAAATTCGCATGTAAGTAAGTCGTACATAAGCACGACTTTACATTCGACTTACTAATAATAATATATTATATTATACATATATGTGACAGTATGATTTAGGTGATTATGTGAATATGAAATTGTTGTTCCTTAAATATATGTGATGCAAGCAGCTCAAACATTCAAAGCTCAGGAAATTAGTTCCCTTTTTCCAGTTAGTTAATGTCTGTAATAGATCTTAAGTTCAGACGAATATAAGAAACGTATATGGTTTCATTATTACAACAAGAAGCCAACAACTACTTAACTAACTTTTCCAACTCGTCTACCTATAATGCTCATTTTCTTTGCCAAGTAATAGATCTTTTAGCTTAGGTGCTTTGGGTAAATTGTCTTTATATTCAATGAGGGTGCTTCAAATAACTAATTGCGTTTGCGAGAACGATAAATTACGTCACTTTGTGGTTGGTACCTTTGTATATTTATGTACCTACCAACTATTAAGTGTATACGGAAGATTGATACTTGACGCCATATACATATTATCACAAGCTTTATGTAACGTTGTGTCGCGTTCTAGCGTAATTAATTGGAAATTCCATTTCATATAATTGGTGTTTCATTTGATATAGCTCGTGACATCGATGACGTCCTATTAAGAGCGTCAAGCGTTCTCACACATTAATAATTAGGTTTATATCTTCACGCCATCCCACAAGGGTCCCCAAAGGGGTATGCAGGGTTTGTAGATTGTACCCACTTTCCGGAGATATGTTTTGGGTACAGTCTTTTTGAAAAAATCTCAAACGTTTGCAGATATTCTATCGATGTTTTCCATCACCGTGAAGCTCGTGGTGTGCTCACGGGCAATCACTTACTTACCTATGTTAAAAAACTCATTGGTACAGTCGGGATTATCACTTGCCACTTTTGTATTGCAGACAACTCGAACCATTCGGCCACCATGGCTAACTTTGGTAATTAAAGACAGTAATATGACGACCGCCGATGGATTTTCATACCATATCAAAGCTTTATTTTAGGCCAATTAGGTTCTGTACAAACTGAATTCCATACTTGGAAATACACGTAGAAAGACAAACCTTCATCTAGACATGTTACAGAACTATTCACACTATTGACGACCAACAAAGATTGGTGGCAGGCCACATGATCCCATATCCCCAAGATAAATGGTGGAAACAATCATTGACTAGCATCCCAAAATAGGCGAGAGTGAGAGCATCAAAAAACAAGATGATAAGACGACCGAAGTTTGGCTGGCTAAATTGGAGAAGGATTGCATGTGATAGAACCCAATGTGAGACGAAGCATATACCAACTGAACTACGAGACATATTGTAATAGAGCTATTTATACTAAGCTTTATAATTAATTCGGAATTAAAGATATTGTTATTATTGTAATCATAATATAATAATAATATATCCTCACGCCTTCCCACAAGGGTCCCCGAAGGGGTAGGCAGAGGTGTATAGGTAATACCCACACACCCACTTTCCGCCAGAGGTATAATAGGTGCCAACGTGACAGATGGCGAGTCCATCGCCGTTACTCCGGCACGACTATACATACGCCTTTGAATTTCTTCTCAGACGTATGCAGGTTTCCTCTCGATGTTTTCCTTCACCGTAAAGCTCGTGGTGTGACTAATCACTGTACTTAAGTTTAGAAAAACTCATTGGTACAGTCGGGATTCGAGCTTGCGACCTTTGCGTCGCAGGCAACTGCTCGAACCACTCGGCCACCACGGCTCGCTATTATTGTACTCAGACTATCTGCAAGGACCTTGCGTACATTTCCCAAAGCTATGTCGTTTTATAAGCCACCTATTTATCTGTTGTAGCTGAGGTCGATAGCTAAACGTGCTCAACGTGTCCCAAGGGGAGTTAACTGTCGATGGTCGTACTTCTAGGGATCCCGGAAGCCTTCGGCAATTTCCATATACCATATGTAAATAATTTCTATATAAAACGTGACTCTATGCGTTGACATTTACATTACTGACTGCACGTACATCTAGAACTAAACAATATGTAAACTCTATGCCTTCGTTATTCGTAATGACAAATTTTATGAAATGTATTTACTTTTATAACACAGTGGATGTACGTCTCCCATAGCTATTTTATATTTAAAAACGTATTAAAAAAGATCGAAAAGCATTATGTGGGTGTGAATATATTATTTTTATTTGTGCGTAACTATTATATATCTCAACTATTTACATATAATATATAAATGTAACACCTTTATTCTCTTTAGTAAAACAGCCCTACTAATCAACTAAACACTTATTAGATTTGAACAGAAAACCGAACGTACGGAAATCATTGGAATTCAACGTAAATATTGCTTAATTAATGTTTGATTTGCTTGCCTTTCTGGTAATTGAATATATAAATAATTGCGCAGTTATGATAATTAATACATATACATATATGTAGCTAAAAGTAATAAATACGAAACTGATTGTTTTTCCGTTATCAATTGTGTGACTAAAAAGGGTTTCCGTAAGTTAATAAATATTGTTGGTAAGCGGTTGGCAAGTATGATATTTAAATAAATAATATACATATGAATTCCAGGAAATAATAACGAATGCGTTTTCATTGAAAATATATATGTATATTTTAAAGAAAACGGAGATGTGGTGTACCAATAACGTCATTTCATTTTAGTAAACTGATGTAGTTTGTACCTACCTACTTTAAACTGTATAAGGCTACTTTCTCACATAAATAAATAGGTTGTGTGATTCGTAACACTGCCTACTACCGAAGTTGGGTAAAAAGTATTGTTTTATCACAATGTGCTCCGTAGTTGACTTTTATACTTTATCGCCTAAGGCTTAATTAGTTCTTACCATCGTTAGGCAGGTGGTGTCTTGGCGGTGAAGCGGAGGGTCCATCTCTGTTGATACTTGTAGCGTTCAAGATGGTGGACATGGAAGGCCTTTGAGGTGGAACTGCAGCGACGGCTGGAGCTGGTGGCACCGCTGATTCGCCCCACCAGCGATCGTTTGATTCGTCTAGAATTCAAATGTTTTAAATACCTCAAAAAGCGGTTACCATCTATGGACGCTTGAAACACTATTTTAACACTAGTGGCTTTACGCGTAAATTTATATTTATCTAATTAATATAGGATAGTTAGTTACAAAAGGTGAAAGGATGCGTGAAGAAAAAAATACGAAACAGATATAGAATGCGATACCTAGATCAAATCGAGCGGTCAGTCATGGGTTGGGAACGTCAAGAGTACTCGAAACTCGCCAGTTTCGATGTCGATGAGCATGTCTGAAGAGACTGATGAATATGGACAATGAGAGAGAGTTATGTAAGCCTATCTGGCGCTCTACTCTCCCTGCCTACCCCTGTCGGGAAGACTCGGCGTAAAGATATGTATGTATGTTGTTTTAATAAACCTGCAAGTTTTCGCAAAATTATCAATCGATGTCAAGTGTCATGTAAATGTAAAATAAATTGTACCTTAGCTTTTTTATGAATACAAAATAAATATTTTTTGAGTTTTAATAAAAAGACTAAGTTCTGATAAACGTTACTATTATAAGAAAACTTATAAAGTTAAAATTTATTCATGAAAATCTATTAATATTTGAGGAATATGAAGAACAAACTGATGTATTAGTTCTCGTAACTTTTATTTTAAATAAAGAAAATGTAAAGTGGTACAAAACATAGTATTGAATATATGACAGTAAGATGTAAATCCTAATGTTGTGTTCCTGCGCGAGGGAGCAGCAGCAGACGGTCCCATTATACTGCCAACGCAGTATAACTCTCCGAACACAAAGTAGCAATGCGCAGGTGATACTTAGGTATCGTGAGAGTAAATAGGCTACGGGACCGCTTTCCAATAGGTGGGCCGTGTACTTAATATCCACTTTTGTAAAAAAAAAACAGTTTGTTGCATATTACGTGCTAGGTCCGCTCAGATCCAGTCAATATAAATACAAGTGATATGTTATTGTATTATATAGATTATGAGGTTACATGCTTACCCTACCAACGTAAAAAGGCCATACATAAGTAAAATTAAAAACGACAAAGAAGATAATAAGTTAACCACGTTTGTGAAAAGTCAATTTAGTTTCGATATTAACCCAAATTAGCAGATTTTGTCTCACTTAAGGCCTCAATTATACGACCAAGGTGCAGTTGGCTCTTAGTTCTACCCAATAGACTTAATATTCTAACCAGCAATGAACATCAGACTTTAGTAAAAACGTGTTACTCAAATAAATTGTTAAGAATCAATTCACAATGATATCAAATCAAAACGATCCAATCTCGTCTTCAGTGACTTGAATATAGTATTTGCCATTACAGCTTATGACTGAATCTTTTTGATACGTAATCTCTTGAGGATTCTTCTACCGTCATAATGGAGATCATTTTCTAAGGAGTCTAGAGCACCTAGAATTGATAAATTCCCAAATCTGTGTGATGAACTATCCTTGACAGATGTTTATTACGACTTTGATATACCTCGTCCAAGGCGCAAATGTCTGCGATATTGGGATCGTTGGATGAGATTGATTCGGGGCTATGGAACAATCGTAATTTTTTTTACGTGAACGAAAATTTGAGGCTAAAGCTGTGAAGCAATTTTTTCACATCTGATCTGACTCACAGGTGAGAGGTGTGTACGTAGTACCAACACACCCATTTTCTAATATTCATAGTATATGTATAAACTTTTAGAGTCGTGGTGACTGAGAAGTTCCTGTGAAAAATTGCGAAGATAATAAGATATCTAAAATCAACCTATGAAAATCATGATAACAGTTACAAAGTTACACCCGAAGCAATATAATTTTGTCTCTCACCAAGAACCCACTTTCCAAAGAACAAGGTCAATAATCCATTAATAAACAATACACTTTGGACTTGGAGACGTGGTGAAGGCTAAAGCAAATAAAACGCTAGGAAGTAATTACGTCCAGAATGTTCTTTATTTTTAGAGCAAGGATCATAACATCGCTAATAGAGTAGGAAAATTATCCGTCACGAGCGAATTCCATCTTGTTGGAAACCTTTTATCTCATAATCCGTTTTTATACTGACAAAGCAAAGAAACGTACAGATTCGCTGCCATACAAATCCTCTAGATTGCAAGCGCCCAAATTAAGAGCGGATTAAGCAAATTTCTTAGGTGTCTCCACTTGTACACGAGTTTGTGAAGGAAAAATGTTTTCAGATTCAGTAAACACGACAATTTAGGACTTCATTTTGTACTTTTATTGAAATAAATGGTAAAAGAAGTATATTCATTTGTTTAACTTAGCACGACGAAAATACATTTATCAAATTATTGCAGTGAGTATTGTGAGCCGTGGTGGCCGAGTGGTTCGAGCAGTTGCCTGCGACACAAAGGTCGCAAGTTCGAATCCCGACTGTACCAATGAGTTTTTCTGAACTTAAGTACAGTGATTAGTCACACCACGAGCTTTACGGTGAAGGAAAACATCGAGAGGAAACCTGCATACGTCTGAGAAGAATTCAAAGGCGTATGTATAGTCGTGCTTGAGTAACGGCGATGGACTCGCCATCTGTCACGTTGGCACCTAATATACCTCTGGCGGAAAGTGGGTGTGTGGGTATTACCTATACACCTCTGCCTACCCCTTCGGGGACCCTTGTGGGAAGGCGTGAGGATATATTATAATTATTTAACTATATAAAAATAATATCACGTGTATTAGTCTTGCCTAGGCTAGGTGTTGTCCTATATGTATATATTATAGGTTAAGCTTTTTGGTTATCACTTTAACAAAAATAACTTAATTATATGTAGATGGTTGCAATGCCGTAGATATTATTATACTCGTGTGCTGTCGACCCTAATTTGGGCGAAGAGGCTACGTCGGCGACTTAGGGCCGAACCCAATGCCAGCTCAGCCATTTCTTGTAACACACCACACGAACAAAACACTCTACGAGCAGTGTTATTTGGCTACAATTGTTTGTAAGGTCGGTATTTCCCTAGTTGGGCAATCCTAATTCTGAATAGGAGATCCCAGCGTTACCTACATCCTTCCTACTAATATAATATATGTGAGAGTTGGTGAGGGTACAGAACCAGTGCTTTGTAACTAGTTTTCAACAAAGAATAATTATTCATCCTTACATGTAATGTAAGTTTACCTTACTTCGTACATATGTAAACAGATAGGTAGTGTAAAAACACCTTTATTTTCGACATACATAATATTTTATGTATGTCGAAATATCCTCCTCACTCATAATATCCTCACGCCTTCCCACAAGGGTCCCCGAAGGGGTAGGCAGAGGTGTATAGGTAATACCCACACACCCACTTTCCGCCAGAGGTATATTAGTTGCTAACGTGACAGATGGCGAGTCCATCGCCGTTACTCAAGCACGACTATACATACGCCTTTGAATTTCTTCTCAGACGTATGCAGGTTTCCTCTCGACGTTTTCCTTCACCGTAAAGCTCGTGGTGTGACTAATCACTGTACTTAAGTTCATAAGAACTCATGGGTACAGTCAGGATTCGAACTTGCGACCTTTGCGTCGCAGGCAACTGCTCGAACCACTCGGCCACCACGGCTTACATAATATGTATCCTTTAGTCACTGTCTCTCATACACGATCATAAATATATTGTACTTAAGATCAGAAAAACTCATCTATACAGACCGCCAAAATTGGTATCTGCGTTCTTACTTCTGCAGGATACTAATTAAGCCACTCGCCCACCGGATCTTATTTATTTCAAGTACTTACAAAACCATAAACTCATTGAATACAAAAACACCACCACTTGAGGAGTTGTGCAGAGTAAAGTACCGCAGTATAGGGAAGGATACTCTCTCATTCGGGGGGTTTATAATTAAAGAAGCACTTACCGACATCATCGTGCTCGAGTTCGGACACGTCGTGAGTAACCTCGTCTTCTTCGGGGGCACTTTCGTATCTCTCTTTCAGAACTGTTCTTGGCACTACAACAAAAATACATTTTAACTCTTCGAACATAAAGGTCAATTTAGAATTCCACTGTTTCAAGTATTCAAGTGGGGATGTTAATTTTAGATTTTTTGGGGTGCGTCGTGTTTTTAGGCTATTTTTGTTAGTAGACACTTTACGGCGTACAAGCCACTCCAAGCGTACGTGACTAGTGGTTGGGTTTTTTACCTAATCCGCAGTATCTTAATGTGCCCAAATTTTACTTTAAAATCTTTTTGTGTTCAAAGCCGTCAGTTCCAACAGCTTAATATCCGTATCTTCAAAATAATATACGAATTCCTTTCACATTTTTATAAGCTGTCGTTTTTTATAATTTTGTGCTTACCCTGCGTACTTGTATAATTATATTAGTAAAAATTTCTTATAAGTATATTGCTATGTAATCAGTTACCTAACTAAATAAGAATGTAAGAATTCCATGGGTATATAAAGTTAACACTAAATTCTATTTAAACCAACCCGATGGAACACTGCGATAGAAATTTCAAAGAGGCTCGAGCGGTCGAACGCAGAGACTGTCAGTTCGAATCCTAACTGCAGCAATTAGTTTTTTTAACTTAAGTAACCATTTGATAGAATAGAATCATGAAATTCTTGAAAAACTTTGTAGGTACTTTTTTCAAAAGTAAACGGTTAAATAAAATATACTCGTTTTTGGTTGAAAAAATATATAAGACAATTTAATTAAATGACAAGAATTCCATTCAAACTGTTCTTTATAATTTCGGAAGCGCCATTCAGATTCCAAGCATTTCGTTGTAAACGCTTGGAGAAGCAAACTGAATGGTAAACGTAAATATACAATATTTGGGAAGTGAATGCAAATGATTTCTATTCAATAGGAATCACGGAGAGCATTCACAAATTATCATGGATGTTTGGTTTTTGGATTCAATTCTGGTGAATGAAAGATCTCAACGTTGTCTCATTAATATTGAAAATGGGACATTTTGTACACAAGCTAGCTTTATCGTATCACGAATATGGGGTG
>JACCPG010004730.1:0-36435 GCA_016069955.1 Drepana arcuata | reverse complement strand
TCACGTTGGCACCTAAAATATACCTCTGGTATAAAGTGTGTATAAGGTGTGTAGGTACTCATTACACTATAACTTCTAGAAGGCAACTGGTTTATTCGGGGCATCCTGTTTACATAACACATTAATTTCAATAATAGTTATCTTTTCTTCACATATGTGCCGCGAAAGTGTCGGCAGAGAGTAATTAATTCGGTTTCAAACACAACGTAGGTGTAACAATGATCAAATCATGGTGTTGATTGTGTATTCAGAGTAAGACAAACGCAAAGGTTTATAGAATTTCAATAACTCACAAACTCTTATGAACGGACCCAACAAGTACAGATCTACATCAGTAATAAGTTCATTAGTAATAAATAGTCTGAGATAAAAGTTTGTTGCTGTTTTGAATAACAATTTGGGTATTAGAATGTTGTTCTACGACAGTGAAGCTGTAATTATGCCCTCCCACGGGGTCTAATTGACGAGTTTGAAGGATTTAGGGACATATCTGGTGATAACTTTCCTCTTTAATATACTAACTTGAGTTATTTACAACTAACCGAGCCGAGTCGTCGTGGCCAAGTGGTTCGAGTAAATTATTTGCAAAACAAAGATTACAGGTTTGAATTCCGAGTGTGCCAATAAGTTTTCTCTGAACTTAAGTACAGTTGATTAGTCTCACCGCGAGCTTTACGGTGAAGGAAAACATCGAGACGGAACCTGCATATGTTTCAGCAGAAATTCAAAGGATTCGTTGTCAAGTTGGTATCTAAAATACACCTCTGCTTACCCCTTTGGATGGTATAATTTATATAGATATTATCATCATGACGACTTTTTTTTTTTTTTATATAAAACTAGAGTGGCAAACTAGCATACGGGCCCACCTGATGGAAAACGTTTACCGCAGCCTATTTACGCTTGTACTACCGAATTATCATATGCGCGTTGCCACTTTGTGTTCGGAGAGTTATACTGTGTTGGCCGCACAATGGGACTAATCCCTCTGCTTCCAACACAATATAACAATCCTCCCCCCTCCCCAAGGAGCTCATTACTGGAAACCTCATTCGCCGCGTAGGAACACAACACAAAAAATTGTGTTATTTGTCTACGGCCTTCTATAATGTGGACGTCCTGCCCCAGTCGGGCAGCTCCGAATTCGAACGGGAAACCCGTCATGCCCTACCTCTCCTAAAGATGTTTCTACAGACTATCTCACATAAACCCCACAAAAACAGTAATGTGAAATGGGCTTAAAAATTCCCAACCCCTCCTCCAGCAACATTTCACGTGTGTTTATCCACCAAGCACTGTATATTTGCAGTGGCAAATATTTTCGATGAAACAAAACAAACCGGCGGCGATCTCATACCGCGAATGGTTTTTTCAATTAACTCTGCCCGTAATGGAAGGCACGCTCCGCCGGTTTGAGCTCGATATGTGCCGTTTGTCGATATGTCGACCTTTGTGCTGCACTACTTTGTAAGGCCAATGGTTAAAAAACTATTTCCTACTTAGCCATGCTTGCTGAAAGGACTGACTTTCAACAGATTGTTTGACAAGTTATTTGCTTACTGCCCAATGTTGAAGAAGACAAATTAATTATAAATAATACATAAAAAATTTAACAATTCCACACAAATTGAATTAGTCCCAAAACGTGTACTATGGTAACTAGACAACAATGAATACATGTATAGATAGTTATATATTTACATGAATACATAGGACATCCAAGATGAAGATTTTTTTTTGTTACACACAATAATCTGCCCTCAGCGCGAATCGAACTCGTGGCTTAAAGCTTCGCAGTCAGCATTTCTGATCACTAGACCAGACGAGCGCCCTCTTAATAGTGAAACTCTTATGGCCCAGATTGAAATAGGGAAACTAAATTGGTTCGTAGTATACGTAAAACATGGCAAATTTTGGTGAACTGTATAATAGAATCTTGTCAAAATGTGCAGATAACGCAAAAAACAAAAATTAACACGGATGACTGTTATAACTTACGGCCGAAAGACATAAATTATCCCAAAACAGCAGAAAATAATGAAAATCTGGAACAAAAAATCCAATAAGCAAGTGAGTAACAGATACTTAATAAAGCTAAAATGGCTGAACAGGCGACTGTACAGGCCACCCAGGCTGAGGCACTAAGCTTACTTAAAACTAATTTATTTACGAGTAATTTAACACCGGCCTGAGTCGAGGCGCTCTGATAAGCGCCTGAAAAGGTGCGGCGATAGTGTGCGCGTGGGATCTTTTGCTCACAAAAAAAACTGAAATATACTAATGAGTTTTTTGAACTTCTTCTTAAGTATATTAATACATGCGCTTTACGGTAAAGGAAACCATCGAGAGGAAACCTGCATTCGTTTAAAAAATTCTAAGTCGTTCGGTTGTGTAATAGTTGTGCTTGAGAATGATAATGGACTCACCACATTGGCCTAACATATATCTTTGGCAGGAAGTGGGTTTGTGGGTACTACCTCTGCCTACCCCCTTGAAGACCCTTTTGGCAAGGCGTGGAAGTGAGGTTGACGTTGAACTTTCGGCACTGTATGGTTTCTTAAAGCTAAGTTAGAGAGTATCATATGCCTCGGTATCCAAGTACGGTTGAGGTACTCAAAGAATTAAATCGCCTAAGTTTATTTATCATACCTACCCTTAATCATTGTCCGACAGTTTTTATCAAAATATTATCACAGAAGCATCGATGGAGCCAATAAATCCATATCTTTCGCTTCATCCACATTCATCAGTCTCTTCATACATTCTCGTCGGTTTCGAGTACTCTTGACGTTCTCGTCCTTGAGCGTCCGATCGATTTGATCTAGGTATTTGGTAGTCACAAAGACATGACACTAAGACTTTTCATAAATTTACGTACCTACGGGCAGTAAGGGTATACCCGCGGGATTGTGTATGTATTATATTACAGCTATTGGTTACAAATGGTTGGTTTGGACACATAGAAAGGATGAGTCACGAATTGACGCAATATATATACAAAGCCGTCAATATGAGCCGTGGTGGCCGAGTGGTTCGAGCAGTTGCCTGCGACAAAGATCGCAAGTTCGAATCCCGATTGTACCAATGAGTTTTTCTGATCTTAAGTACAGTGATACCGTAACGGTGAAGGTAAACATCGAGAGGAAACCTGCATACGTCTGAGAAGAAATTCAAAGGCGTATGTATAGTTGTGGTTGAGTAACGGCGATGGACTCGCCATCTATCACGTTGGCACCTAATTTACCTCTGGCGGAAAGCGGGTGTGTGGGTATTACCTATACAAAATCAAAATCAAAATCAAAATATTTTATTCAACATAAGGGACACAGGGAACACTTATTGAACGTCACGTTTAATATAAACTAAAGCTACCACCGTTTCCAAGAAAAA
This sequence comes from Drepana arcuata, assembly GCA_016069955.1. Lineage (NCBI taxonomy): Eukaryota > Metazoa > Arthropoda > Insecta > Lepidoptera > Drepanidae > Drepana > Drepana arcuata. Next base: position 33,045 of record JACCPG010004730.1, on the reverse strand, counting down.
ATACCTGCCAGGAGAAGAAACGGCGAAACAAACTCCCCGGTTTGCTTTTTTAACATTTGTTCCCTTTTACGTAGAGGTAGTTACATATATAAACTCTGTACAAGAGGAGCAATTCATTGCCATGCATGGCCATCATTAAAATAATCTGATGTTTTATAATAAGCCTTTTGAATTAATTTACTTTTAACGACAGCTTTACGACACCTCTGCCTACCCCTTCGGGGACCCTTGTGGAAGGCGTAAAGATATTATTATTATTTATATACAAAGCAAAAGTGTGTGCAAGAAGTGGCAGAGGAAGACCACGTGCTAACTATCTAGATCATATCAATGGGATAATCAAAGACGGGAACGTCAAGAAATCTTCAAACATGCTCACTGGAAACCAGAGCATGTTTGAAGGGACTGATGAATTTGAAAGAAGCGAAAGAGGGATGAAAGTGTAAATAGAAGAAATGCTCTACTCTCGCTGTAACCTGTTCGGAACTTGGCGTGATGATTTGTATGGAAAGGTTCGCACTTTTCACGAGCTGTGAACATTTTAGATTTTTGATCTTTGCAATGTATTTTACAACTCAACACAGTTTTTTTTTATACCACATGGGTGGCAAACTAGCATGCGGTCCGCCTAATGGTAAGCAGTTACCGCCGTCTGTGGACGCTTGCAACACCAGGGGTATCACTCGCGCGTTGCCGACCCTGCAGGAATCTTTAGGAAGAAACAACTTTCTAATGTTACTCTTTGCTACTGGGGTAAAAGATAAACCATACTCCAAGTATTACTATGCACCTCTGCCCACCCCTTAGGGCACCTTTGTGGGAAGACGTGAAGACATAGCAATCAGAGTTACACTGTGATCTGTCAGCTTTCTCAAACCTATTACACGAATGCCCAAGTACACGAAGCGTCAAGGCCATTGGCAATCGATACTTAAACACCGTGTTCTTACCTGTGAATTATACATGACGGATGTTAACCATTGTGTTCATTCAAGGCAGCTTTGAAATTATCAACAAACTTTATTAGGGTTTATTTTTAGTGTTGTTATCTTTTTACATTAATAGTGTGGATAGGACCACAGATGAATAAGATAAGACCCCTGGGAAGAAATCTCTCCTTACAGTGAGAAATTTTCATAAGCTGTTTGACCACCAGTACGAGGTCAAACGAGAAGTGTAGGGTTTGCTGAAAGGTACTATATTGCAAATCCAACCTTATTACACAAGCTTTACATCAGCTATTACAATGAAAATAAACCTCTTCTAGCTCCGTATCTCCCACGCAGCTGTAATTAACTTAAGAACTCCCTCCGCCGGCGGAATTCAAACATTCCACGGGCGCGTTTTGTACTACAATAAGGTTATTATGATGACGGGATTAATAAATACGTAGGTTTATTAACAAAAAATATTGATAGTAATTAAAATTTAATTAATACGGATAATCACTGCACTTTAAAAAATAATATTGCTAATGCAGTTGAGATAAAATCGATCAGTATAAAGTTATTCCATTTAAAAACAGGATAGGCAGAGGTGTTTAGGTAGTGCCCACACACAGTTGGTGAGCCAGAGATATATTTTAGGTGCCAACGTGATTTATGGCGAGTCCATCGTCATTACTTAGCACGAAATCCTTTGAATTTCTTCTCAAACGTAAGCAGTTTTCCTCTCGATGTTTCCCTTCACCTTAACGCTCGTGTGTGAATCACTGTACTTACGTTCAGAAAAACTCATTGGTACAGTCGGGATTCCAACTTGCAATATTTGTGTTGCAGGCAACTACCCGAACCTCTCGGCCACCACGGCTGTATAAAATTATTTTTATATTAATGTATACATGTATATATGTATGTAGTACATATATGATTGGCCCGGGAGCCAACAACACTCGCGAGACAATGCCATAGAAGTGGCTCTCCGTCACAAAGGTGACGCACTTGGACCCACTCTGCACCTGACTATACCCTATATATATATCTACAGGCTGACTCAGACTTAGGACAGTTACTCAATTATGTGATAGGGCAATTTGAACAACTGTTAACAACAACAGACTGTATATAGAGGGTGTCTAAGAAAACGGGACAGGCGATACATACATACATACATATCATCACGCCGAGTGGCAGTATAGAGCGCCAGTTCTGTATATACTATATATCCTCACGCCTTCTACAAGGGTCCCCGAAGGGGTAGGCAGAGGTGTATAGGTAATACCCACACACCCACTTTCCGCCAGAGGTATATTAGATGCCAACGTGACAGATGGCGAGTCCATCGCCGTTACTCAAGCACGACTATACATACACCTTTGAATTTCTTCTCAGACGCATGCAGGTTTCCTCTCGATGTTTTCCTTCACCGTAAAGCTCGTGGTGTGACTAATCACTGTACTTAAGTTCAGAAAAACTCATTGGTACAGTCGGGATTCGAACTTGCGACCTTTGCGTCGCAGGCAACTGCTCGAACCACTCGGCCACCACGGCTCTATAGTTATTCTAAGCTGGAGTTTTTGCTGAATAACTTTTACAATCCCCGCTAGTAGAATACATAATATAATATATCTTCACGCATTCCCACAAGGGTCCACGAACGAGTAGGTAGAGGTGGGTAGTGTACCCACTTTCCACCAGGAATATTTTAGGTGACAACGTGACAGACATATAGAGGTTCCCTCTCTTAAGGCTCGTGGTGTGACTAATAACTTTATGTAAGTTCGGATAAACTCATTGGTGCAGTCGGGATTTCAACTTGCAATGTTTATGTTGCAGCTAGCTACCAGACCCACTCGGTAACCACGGCTGTTCGGCGGCACGGTGGAATACATGTAATGTAAATTGTAGGCATGATAAGCCTCGCGTCAAGCCATTCAAAATTCAAATTTAAATTCAATTTTTTTTACATAGGCCTAGAGGGGCACTTATAAAATGTCCAAAAAGGTGCACGGTTCGGGTTGTTCGTTTCCATGGAGAAGAACCAGCAAGAAACTCCATGGTTACTCTTTTCAAATCATTTGGTCAAAATCTTCAGTGTACTTCTGTACACTTCAAATCATCAGTGTCCCAGCAGTAGAATATTTAAGCTCATTCCTTCCCTTAATTCAAGTCATCCTCAATCGAAGCATAAAATACTTTGCCCCGAGAGATCCGACCACCCGGTGGTCCCTCATCAAATATTCAGCGAAGGGAGGTGGGAAGTTAAATAGAAAATTAGCATCTTAATAAAATTCGTTTAAATGGCGGTGATAGTAAATTAATTTTGGCTGACAATCAATTAATTGGCTGGAGAAAGGCCGCCGTCCATCGCGTTTGGAAAGATATTATTTAATGACAGGAAGCGTTGCTATATTATATACGAGATGTTATATAGGTAAAAGGTATATATACCCATAGTCATAATGAGTCCGCAGTCGTATATATGTATCACATCATATGAATTTCAGATTTATATGTATTTTAAGCAAGCTGAAGACAGGGCGCTATGGCGCTCATTAGGGGAGGCCTATGTCCAGCAGTGGACTAGAGTGGGCTGATGATGTATTTTATACACAAAAAATTTAACAATTATAACATCGGTATATAGAACATAGTGCGTTTGTGTTAGTGTGAGCGTGAGTATGCTTGTACGTGACTCACTAAGTATGGGCTTAGTGGCTGGGTATCTACAATTACCTATATGTATCCAATAAGTAAGTAATTATAAATACCCGGAGACTATTCCACACAAATTGACATTTATACTTATATATATATATAGATATATACATAAATACATAGGACATCCAAGACTAAGGCACGAATACACGTGTTCATCACAAAAATATCTGCCCTCAGCGGGAATGGAACCCGCAACCTCAAGTTTCGCAGTCAGGAGCTGTGACCACTAGACCAGACGGCCGTCCGCGTCCGCAGTATCGCTGGTATCACCTGATTTACTTATTTTTATAATAAATATAATATAATATATCCTCACGCCTTCCCACAAGGGTCCCCGAAGGGGTAGGCAGAGGTGTATAGGTAATACCCACACACCCACTTTCCGCCAGAGATATATTAGGTGCCAACGTGACAGATGGCGAGTCCATCGCCGTTACTCAAGCACGACCATACATACGCCTTTGAATTTCTTCTCAGACGTATGCAGGTTTCCTCTCGATGTTTTCCTTCACCGTAAAGCTCGTGGTGTGACTAATCACTGTACTTAAGTTTAGAAAAACTCATTGGTACAGTCGGGATTCGAACTTGCGACCTTTGCGTCGCAGGCAACTGCTCGAACCACTCGGCCACCACGGCTCTTATTTTTTTTACTACTTTTTCAAATCATTAAAAAGCTCTGTGATGGAGTCTCGGCTTAAGCAGTTGGCAGCTACCAATACCGACTGTTATTAAGCATGAAGTACCCTTAAGGATTTCTCATTGAACTCCAAAGGCATTAACCAATATTATACTCATAAATAAAAAGGAAAAGCACTTTGAAGTGACCCTTAAACTTTTCACAGGCGGACGCCCTTCGAGTTCAAAAAAATGCTCTCAATTACAACAATTTTTATTTCAGAAATATTTAGAACACACCAAATGTAATGTTGAAGGCAGTCGGTCCCTTCAAAGAAGCTGGTCGGTTTCGGGTACTCCTGACGTTCCCGTCCTTGAGTGTCCGATCGATTTGATCTAGATAGTTGGAACGTGGTATTACTCTGCTTCTCCTTTCAAACACTCGCATTATGTACTCGTTTCGTCAACCTTTCTCCACTCATCTTTTCGATATATCGCAACTAACAAAGAGAGGTAGGGCATAACGGGTTTCCCGTTCGAATTTGGAGCTGCCCGACTGGGGCAGGACCTCCACCTTATAGAAGTCCGTAGCCAAATAACACAATTTATTGTGTTGTGTTCCTACGCGGTGAATAAGGTTTCCAGTAATGAGCTCCTTGGGGAGGGGAAGGATTGTTATATTGTGTTGGCAGCAGAGAGGTTAGTCCCATTATGCTGCTAACACAGTATAACTCTCCGAATACAGAGTGGCAACGCGCAAGTGATACTTCGGTATTGTAAGCGTAAATAGGCTGCGGTAACAACTTCCCAGCAGGTGGGCCGTATGCTTATGCTTCGCTTGATTATGTTCGTTTCGTCAACCTTTCTTCACTCATCCATTTGCTAGGTCGCAATTAATAAAATGCCTATCTTCATCCTTTCCATGAACTAAATAACTAATGACATCCTATATGTATACTTTCTGCGTGTATATTGATTTTATTTTTATTTATTTATTTAAGGTTTGCTAACAGTTTATCAGTTGCCTGCGACGCAAAGGTCGCAAGTTCGAATCCCGACTGTACCAATGAGTTTTTCTGAACAGTGCTTAGTCACACCACGAGCTTTACGGTGAAGGAAAACATCGAAAGGAAACCTGCATACGTCTGAGAAGAAATTCAAAGGCGTATGTATAGTCGTGCTTGAGTAACGGCGATGGACTCGCCATCTATCACGTTGGCACCTAATATACCTCTGGCGGAAAGTGGGTGTGTGGGTATTACCTATACACCTCTGCCTACCCCTTAGGGGACCCTTGTGGGAAGGCGTGAGGATACAAAGCTTATGTTAAAAAATATTAGTCTCAGGGTCTTATGCTAATGTGCTAAACCTTTTACAGGCAAACACCACATGCTTGATTTGACAGAGAAGAGCGATGAGACTCAATAACCACGACAGTATCTAACTATTATCAAATTACATTATTATATGACTATCGTGTCAACCTTTTTCCCAATTTCCCTAAATGGGCTATATTTGTGAGGGTTCATGATTATGCTTCCAATTCGGCTTGTTCCAATTATCCAACTTTGATTGGATTGTACGTTTGTTTGTTTGAAACCTTTATATTGTAACCGAATTGGATCTCTATTTATTTATATTTATAATAGGGCAATACTGTGGGGCTGCTATAATAAATAGATTATACTAATCGAAGCCGTGGTAGCCGAGAGGTTCGAGTAGTTGCGACTCAAAGATCGCAAGTTCGAATCCCGACGGTAACAATGAGTTTTTCTGAGCTTAAGAACAGTGATTAGTCCCACCACGAGCTGTACGGTGAAGGAAAACATCGAGAAGAAACCTGCATACGTCTGAGAAGCAATTTAAAGGCGTATGTATAGTCGTACTTGAGTAACGGGGATGGACTCGCCATCTGTTCACGTTGGCACCTAAAATATATCACTGGCAGTAAGTGGATGTGTGGGTATATATACCTATACAGCTCTGCCTACCTTTATGGGAAGGTTAAGGTATGTATAATATATAATAATCTGATTTTTTTCAGCCCGTGGCTTAAGTAGTGTACTAGTAATCAGAATTGCAGGTTCATTTGAGTTTTTTCAACTTAACGTAGAACGAGAAGAAACATGTACACGCTTAAAAAAATCTAAATGAATGAATCGGCAAAAAGTGTGCGAGACTATTTATTTGAAATACACATTAGAACGGCCAGTAGCCAATTCAAATATAAATGTAGTTCACGATATATACATTACACAATAGGTAGTATTATATACACAGTATATACACAACACGATATATAGACGACCGTCTGGTCTAGTGGTTAGAGCTCCTGACTGAGAAACTTGAGGTCGCGGCTTCGAATCCCGCTGAGGGCAGATATTTGTGTGATGAACATGAATATTTGTGCCTAAGTCTTGGATGTCCTATGTGTTTAAGTATATCTTCAATCTATATAGGTAATCTATCTACCATAACACAAGCTTTGCTTAATTTGAGACTATGTCAACTTGTGTGGAATTGTCCCAGGTATTAACACAAAAGAAAATATATTAAACAACATTCTTACTATCTATGCAAATCTGCCTACTCTATCCTCTGCCTACTCTATCCTCTGCCTAATACGCCTAGCCCGTGGGGGACAATCGTGATTACCACTTGGGTGGGAAACAAGCATGCGGCCCCCGCCTGATGGTAAGCGGTTACCGCCGCTTGTGTTGTGTTTAAATGTAGGCAATTAATTGGATCATGTAGAATACCGTAAAAAAACGAGCAATTGGACGACATATGACTTATGGCATTTAATGATACATAGGTATATGTATCTAGCTATGCATTCCTCTTCCCTATGTTCACTTATGGTAGCCATGTGTTGTCCTCAAATGTCAAGGGAACGAGGTGAGAGAAGATATACGTAGAGGTGAGACGCACCCTTCTGCCCGCTGACAGGACAATACCTTCGACTTTGCTATTGTGTTCATTAGAAATGTTAGAACAGTATGTAAATACCTACAATGGGCCCCATATTAAGCCCCGCTAAGATTGGTCTAAGGCTTATGTCTAAGTTCTATTAAATCAAATCAAATCAATTTATTTTATTTCACAAAGGCCTAGATGGGCACTTATAAAACGTCGAAAAAGGTGCACGGTTCAGGTTGGTCGTTTCCATGGAGAAAAACCGGCAAGAAACTACATAGTTACTATTTTTAAATCATTTTTTTATATACAATAACAATATTATTATGTTACAGCATTAGTACTTAAGTATAGGGGAACAGCGTAGGCCTGACAATAGGTCGTTGCTTACTATATAAAACTAGATAAGTACCTATAACAAAGTTAGCAGGATGTGGGAATCTACAAAGCCTACAATGTTTACACATTGGCAAATTAAACAAGTGACACAAATATTGTCATCAGTACTGTAACTAATTCTGGGCAATATATGGAATACAAATGTAAAGGCAACAACAGCCTGGAGAATGATTTGTTACGGAGGGGATTCATCTATTTATAGGCTTTTTACTGCCTTGGGCAGAGTGTAGGTAGTCTCGACGCACGCACTTTCCGCCAGAGAAATATTTCAGGTGTCAACGTGACAGATAGCGAGTCCATCGCCGTTACTCGAGCACGACTATACATACGCCTTTGAATTTCTTCTCAGACGTATGCAGGTTTCCTCGGATGATTTCCTTTACCGTGAAGCTCGTGGTGTGACTAATATGTTCTTAAGTTGAGAAAAAGTTCATGGTACAGTTTTGCCATCTTTGTACGGAAGTTCTAGAACCACTCGACCACTATGACTAAACAAAAATAATAATAATAATAATAATATAATAATAATAATAATAATTTATTTATTTCAGATACCAAAATCCATACATTAAAAATTCCAAATAAAATCAACATTAAGAATAAGTTAAAATTATCATAATAAATCAACCATGAAATTTTATTTTGCGCAGGTGAAGCCACGCTTAGTTACATCATTAATTATTGACACCTGAGACGAAGTAAATATTACACCTCCATTTCATAATGAGATGGAAATGTCATACCAATTACCTGTAAAGAGGATGAATATTGTTTCGTGTCTTGGGAAATTAATTTGATTAATTTGTAAGGCGAATTTTTCCTTACAAATTGGGCCTGCTGAGAGCGTTTTTGTGTTAGTGTGTTCAAGAATTCGTTTACAGCGTATCACCTTCCCGCAAGGGTCCCCAAAGAGGTACACAAAGGTATTGGGTACACGTCAGAAATATGTATTATTGACCGTGATAAGTTAGAATTAAGTTGATTCATATAATTAATTTTATTATTTGTATATATACAAATAATAAAATTAATAATCAAGCTATAGCTTGATTTTACTATAAGTTTACATATATAAGTGCTTTCGCTATAAGGCAGTAAGCTTATAAATATAAACGAATCGTAAACGTAATATAATAAACGTTTATTGAACCATATTTAGGCTTTTCTTCCGAAACGTCTATCTGATTGACGGAATGCTTTATCACACCAATGGTACGGTCCATAACGTTATTAAGGTACATATATATCGGGGAAATAATATCATTTTCTGTGTTCGGAAATACATCAACCGCTATTAGTATCATGCAACGTTCCAGCCATCTCTATTTATCGTGAGGGAAGGAGAAGGATAACGAATATTGCCCTCATTCGTCATACGTCAAACAACAAAAGAAATATACACATTAAGGTGGAAATATATTAGAGTGGATTATGTAATAGAGCCATCTAATATATTTCCACCCATAATGCTATGCTGGTGATGGATATAGTATTTCGTTAATTTTTCTTTATGACATAAGCTTTATCAACATAATAGTCCGAGTAAGCCAAGGTCCCAACCTTACAGGATGGGTCCTTAGTACCTAAGAAGTGCCTGGCTGGAGGCCTTGGTCTCGCCGTTTTTCAGTTAAGTAGCGAAAGTTGCCGGAACACACATTCCATGTTATTTTCTTAAAAAAATAAATTTATATCTTCACGCCTTCCCATATGGATCCCCGAAGTGGTATGATATCTGTTACATTTACTATTTAACTGATGTTTGATATTCTTGGTCGTCTTCTTCCTTCCTCTCAGTTTCTTTCCTTCTAAGATATCTCTAAGTGTGTGCAAGAAGAGGCAGATAAAGACCACGTTCCAACTACATAGATCAAATCAATCGGACGCTCAAGGAAGGGAAAGTTATGAGTACTCGAAACTGACGACCATGTATGCAGAGACTGATGAATCTGGACGACGCGAAAGATGTATGTAAGTCTAGAGAGAACTGGCGCTCTATACTCTCTGTCTACCCCGTTAGGGACTCGACGTGATGATATGTATGTATGTATGAAACTTTTGTGCTTACTGACATGACATATTTGAACATGTGTCAGTTCATCTATTAACATTATTGTTTTTTTTTCGTTGCAATATAAATGTTTATAAAATAGTAATTTCTGTCCTCACGCCTTCCCACAAGGGTCCCCGAAGGGGTAGGCAGAGGTGTATAGGTAATACCCACACACCCACTTTCCGCCAGGGGTATATTAGGTGCCAACGTGACAGATGGCGAGTCCATCGCCGTAACTCGAGCACGACTATACATACGCCTTTGAATTTCTTCTCAGACGTATGCAGGTTTCCTCTCGATGTTTTCCTTCACCGTAAAGCTCGTGGTGTGACTAATCACTGTACTTAAGTTCAGAAAAACTCTTTGGTACAGGCGGGATCCGAACTTGCGACCTTTGCGTCGCAGGCAACTGCTCGAACCACTCGGCCACCACGGCTATTTAGTATTAGTTTATATTTGACATGTTATGTAAGACATTACATACATAAGACAGACAGTTATGAAATAAATAATGATTTTCTGTTTTAGGATTAATCACATTGTGTTATCTGCTTAAATATAAAAGATCTTATATATGTATATCTCTAAAGAAGCTATCATGTCGTATAAGGTGGCCTATCATAATTATCCAATATACGGATATATATTTCTGTACCGTCGGCCCTATTGTCCAGTAACTCAAGACCCGAGTAGCTATGACTACTACGATGAACTAGACATTTAAGACGAACTAGATTCAAGACTTCAACTAAGATCGCTGGGATCAAGATCCAATGTAGAAAATAGGTTATGAAATGTACTTTCAAGACGAAAACTTCATCTATTCTGCTGAATGGTCTTGAGATAACGGTGCGGCATTTACTCAACCTTTTCTTTCCTCGGGCTGTTCCAACAACTACACTTATAAGATCTGCTAAATGTTTCATCTCATCTCGCGACATGTAAGCCAACGGATTTACTTAGTAAAAAATATTTGGGTTTCTAAAGTCGTCGATTAATTAAAATAAAATAAAATAAACCCCAATGTATAGACCGTATAATCCGCCTGCATCGGGAAGTGCAAGTTCGAAGCCCGTATGTGCCAACAAGTATTTTCTAAAATAAAATCTTTATTAAACAACAACAATTAACAATATTTGCAAAGAACAGTTGAAACTAACTACTTACAGATAAAATATATTTCTTAAGTTATGTAGATACAGCCACATAGCTACGGCCACGGTGAATCAAAGCCACGGTCTTGTGAAACCCTTTTTTAAGGGTTAAAATTATATATTAAGGGAAAAAATTATTTCAAGGCATTTTTACTGTGCCACGTTTCGTTTTGTCACCTAAATAGGTATATCTACGGTGATAAGAGGGGGCTACTACACATCCATGCCTTACATCATGGGGTGTGGCTGTGTGGTTGCTAATATACCTTTACTTGGAGCATTTTGTGAACATCCAAACTGGTATTAAGTAAATGCCAATGTGGTAACTGTCTATCGGTTATGTTTCACAGCTCAACTACCAAATAAATTTTGATGTATTTATGTAATACAAATTTTAGGAATTGACAATTCTTTATGAAGAGACCGATGAATGTGGACGAAGCGAAAGAGATATGTAAGTCTAGAGAGAACTGACGCTCTATACTCTCTGCCTACCCCGTTAGGGACTTGGCGTGATGATATGACGATGATGATGATGACAATTCTTTTTTGAAATGTAACCTCTTAGAAAGCCGTGGTGGCCGAGTGGTTCGAGCTGCCTGCGACGCAAAGGTCGCAAGTTCGAATCCCGACTGAACCAGTGAGTTTTTCTGAACTTAAGTACAGTGATTAGTCACACCACGAGCTTTACGGTGAAGGAAAACATCGAGAGGAAACCTGCATACGTCTGAGAAGAAATTCAAAGGCGTATGTATAGTTGTGCTTGAGTAACGGCGACTCGCCATCTATCACGTTGGCACCTAATATACCTCTGACGGAAAGTGGGTGTGTGGGTATTACCTATACACCTCTGCCTACCCCTTCGGGGACCCTTGTGGGAAGGCATGAGGAAATATTATTATATTATTTACCTCTTAGATTATGAAAAGAAACGACGTGTTCACGGAAGTACTCAAACTCAAATCACGGAAGTAATCTTGATAAGCAAAATGCTTATGCTTTATGTATATAGGTACATAGTTATGCTATCCGGATGTGGAAGTAAAATGCTTTATTGGAGGCGGTGGCATAAGTTGTTAGATAATAAATGATGTAACATATTTTTGGAACATCGATTTCCGGCAACAGGATATAGCCTACTTGTACTGTAACTGTACAATATCCCAAAAAAAAATATCCCACGGATTCCTTCATGGCAGAGACGTAGAAATAATGTGTGAGGATTTATTTTTAAACTACTAAGGTGACCAGAATGCGACCCGTCTGATGAAAAGCGATTACCGCCGCCTATGGACGCTTGAAACACTAAGAGAAATGCTGGCATAATGCCAGTTCTGTAGGAATTTTTCACACCCTTCTTGAAAATCTCACATTTCACAGCCTGAGCAATCGAAAAAGAAAACTCCTTTGAAGCCGCGCAGTGAGGTAACTTTTAGTTTAAAGGTAGGTATGTGAATGAACTCCCGGAGATGCCTAGAAGAAGAGAAGCTTGAAGGTATCTGGAGTGCAGCATTAGAAGGAGAGTTTTTTTATACCACAAGAGTGGCAAACAAGCATACTGCCCACACGATGAAAAATGAGTTAGAGGACAATCACGTTTCAACTACCAAATCAATCGGCCAATCAAGAATGGGAACGTCAGTTGTAAGCACAGGAAACTGGTGAGCATGTATGAAGAGACCAATAAAGGTGGATAAAGCAAAAGAGCTATATAAGTCTATGGAGGGTTGGCAGTACACATATCTATTGAAGCAAGTACTCACGTATGGAGGCGAACATCAATTATTCCTACCAAAGTGTTTCCAATCTGAAAATATGCAGGCCCCAGGAATCGTAAAACGCGGAATAAATCGAACCTTTTTGCAAATCTGTGCTATAATGGTACCGAACGATTTGGCTATAGGTGGAGAATCATAAATTCGACTGCAATCTGGACTGACCCACGTGCTACCCAATTTTAACCGGTGACTTGCTCCGGCGCCCGTTACGCGAGCAATTTGCAAGCAATTATGTGGCGTTCGGAGTAAGGGTGCGCTTATCGGGTTTTTACGAGCTGTTATTTAACTAGCCCTGTTAGTATATAACTATGGATGGGACGGTGGAAACTCGGAAGCTCAATGAGAGCTGCTGTCTGATGGCTGGATTCAAATTGAATGTATGTGCGTCTATTTGGAGACAATCAAATGATATGGTAGGTACCATGGTCTGATGATGGAGTTTGAAAGCCTCATTTTTTGTCTAAAAGCTTAAAAATGTAGTCATAATTTATCAAAAATCATTTTAAAACATTCAGATTATTAACATCACTAGAGACTAGATATCCCAACCGCAAGTACTTGTGTAAAACTGTGGCGGAAACCTAGATCAGGCTAATTTGTCAAACTGCAAAATCTACGTGAACGTAATTATAAAGATGTAGAGTTTTTTTAAGCTGCTTATCCTTCATATCTTCACGCAACAGTCCCCGAAGAGTTAGGCAGAGACTTCTTCGGACATATATTTTAGAGACAGATAGCGAGTCCATCGCCGTTTCTCAATCACGATTATACACACGTCCTTAAATTTGTTTTCTAAACGTATGCAAGTTTCCTGTCGATGTTTTCCTTCGCTGTGAAGCTCTAGATGTGACCACTCACGGTACTTAAGTTTAGAAAAACGCATTGGTACTATTGGGTTTCGAAGCTGCAACCTTTACTCTCGGCCTACTACCTAACTCTCGAACTACCTGAACGTACTCGGCCACCTCGACTTATTTTATATATGGCTTACTTTTGTTCCACTACTGGGGCAAGACCTTCCTCCCCTGCCCACCCAGCAATGGGGCGTTACTTCCAACCAACAGTTCAGGCCCATTTACTTCATCATCATCATTATCATCACCATGTCAGCCTATATCTGTCAACTGCGGAAACTGGGCCTCCTACAATCAAACTCCAGCGCACTACCAGGGCTACGAGGCCTAGCGATTTTCGGGCCATCTGGCAGGTGACCTTCTTGACGCGCTTGCCAATTCGTGGTCTGTACTCCAGCATATACATAATCTTAGGTATATATATTCTTAGCCCTTTCTGAATACACAGATGCGGCTTGGATTACTCAAATTTAATATTAAATTGCTGTATTACGGAAGCCTCATTCTTTGAGCTTATTATAAAGTTTAAATGAGAGTTCATATGAAAGTTGCATACAGTTTTAGATTAAAATACGGATAAGTTTATCGTCGCAGTCGCTTTGCTTTATACTCTATCATGGCATCATACAAATATTATAAAAGTTGTGAGGACATTTGTTCCTAACAAAAACTACTGAATGCAATATAGTCGTGCCTGAGTAACGGCGATGGACTAGCCATGTGTTACGTTGGAACTTAAAATTAATCTCTGTGGCCTTGGGGTCCTGAGGCTCACCATCTTTTTAGAGGTCTCGCGCCGTCTAGTCGAGACCTCTCGTGAAAGGCGGGCTGGAACATATCTCGCTCAGAGAATCAGCATTGCTATCCAGCGTGGCAATGCTGCTAGTCTTCTTGGCACGTTGCCTCGGGATACCGATTTGGGACAAATATTGTATCTGTAAGTAGTTAGTTTCAACTGTTCTTTGTTAATATTATTAATTGTTGTTATTGTAAATAAATTATGCATCTCTGGCGGAAAGTGTGTGTTTGGGCCGAACCCTTCGGGTACCCTTGTGGTAAGGCGTTAAGGTACTTATATGACAGATGACGAGTCCATCGCTGTCTTTCAGGCACTACCTACTTCTCCATACCTCCGATGCACTGGTTTACTAAGGTAAGGAGTAAGATACATATCTGACTCCTAGACCTTATCAAAAACTCCTTGGATATCGTATTTCAGCCCTCTAAGATTATAGTGGGAAAATTTAGTAGGTACAGAGCTAATTAGGAACGTAACTTTTATTCTGTGGCACAGTATCGGCTAATTAGGTATCTACTTCTTGAGTCTTGTGTTACGACGAGCTCTAGACTACAATATTCTTTCTACAGTTTTCACAGAAATATGTTGAAGCAAATGGAGAAAAGAGGTGTTGCAACAGACATGCTGACAAGAAACCAGCCCCCAAATTTATGATACTGATAATTGAAGCGGTATTTACAATTTTAATTAAAGTAAAGATTAAAGTATTATGTCAAAATTTGAGGTTAAAGTCAAAAGAAAACGTTACATCAATGTGTATGACAACTTGACAGAATTATTAATTTAAATATATTTTTTCTAAAAGTACAATGTTTACTTCTGCGAACTTTAAGGTAATGGAAGACATCGAGAGGAAACCCGCATACACTTGGGTAGAAATTCAAAAGGTGTATGAGCACACTGTATGAACTATGAGTGTCCAGTCTGTATCTATCACTTTGGTACCTAAAATATATCTCTGTTAAAATATATATATATATTATAAGAGAAAACTAGTTAGCACAGACAGCTGAATTCCGGTAGCTATTACATAGTAGCTCGTACTAATTATTGACATACTTTTTCTTAGTCGTTATTCTACCACCCTTCGTCTTAATCCAGGCCTTTGACGCGTGTCGAGTAACAATAAAAAAAAAACATAAATTATTGTTCGCAAACTTTCGCATTTAAAAAGATGACCAATGTAAACTGGACGTAAACTGGACGTAAAATGGACGCTTATAATATTAAAGTACAAACGACAATATAAACATTACTTGAAAGGTTCTTTTACTCTTATAGCTCGTAAACAGAGACGTAAAGTTCGTTATCCTCCAATAAGATGTATGTGCTATAAATCGCATCCATACAGCTTAAAGCCTCAATCGGAATAAAAACTTCCTCTGACCTTGATTAAATCTCCTCTATATATATATATAGATGTACCGGCGTTTCATCCAAGTTAAGATCTTTAAATTACTGTTCCGTTTTCCTTCGTGGCAAGATGATGATATACTAGCTTTGGCCTATGGTTTCATCCGCCTAAAATTTGATTTTTTTGAGACTTTACGATCTACGAAATATCATATATCCAGCTAATAGTCTATTTCTGTGCCGAATTTTATCCAATGTTATTTGTATTTTTAACATGAAAGATATTTTTTTTTATAATACTTGTTGAATAGCCAATAAACGAGATATGTAATGCGTGGTGGCATGGTGACTTTAATGTTCGAGTACTCGCCTGCAATGCAATGATTGCGAGTTCGAATTCCGACTTTACCAATAAGCGTTTCTGAGCTTAAGTTCTGTGACTGATGATACTGCGAGCATTATGATGAAAGAAAACATCGAGAGGAAAGCTTTAAAGATTTGGCATCAGCCACGTTGGCACCTCAAACATCTCCAGCGAAAAGAGGGCCTTGATACACCTTTGCCTAGCCTATTGCCCTTCGGGGGTCTTTGTGGAAAGGCGTGTAGATTATTATTCAATACTCTTATATTACTTACAACTATACGGAATACTCTAAAGAGTGGTATAACGGATAATGTATGTAAAAACCAAACGGAGAGCCCGAGTGACCTTTCGAACCAATCGGTGAAAGGGTTCCGATGTTTCCATCCACAACTTATTCTCAACCCCAACGAGGTCTGTTTCAACTTATCTTAGACCTCAATCAATTGATACTTTTGGAATCTTTGCCTCTGACTCGATGAAAACGGACTCTGAAACCGACCAATATTATAAACTAGCTGTCCCGCCCAGCTTCGCCCGAGTGAAAAATAAAATTTCCTGAAACACGATCGCAGCGCCACCTATCGGGTCCAATTGTGATGTAAGCTATCCTATCTTTTAAGTTGGATCAAACTGCATACGGTGTGCAAATTTGATTGAAATCGGTTATGTAGTTCAGGAGCCCATCGTGGACTTCATTGCCATAAAAAAAGGTTATAGTGAGTCAATCTTAAAAGATAGACATACGCTGTCGTGGACTTTTTTTTAGACCTTTTAAAGAGGAACAACTCCCTCATACATGATATTTTCGTAACTTAAACCGTTTACCCAGCGCACGCAACGGAAGCTCTCAAAAGGAATATTTTTTCCCGTTCTTGCAACATTTTTCATTTATGCTTCGCTCCTATTAGTCGTAGCGTGATGTCTGTAGATGTGTGTAGCCTAAAGCCTTCCAAGAGAAATGGACCATCCAACACAAACATAATTTTTCAATTCTAACCAGTAGTCTCTGAGATTAGCGCGTTCAAACAAACAAACTCTTCAGCTTTATAATATTAGTGTAGATGCCAAAGTTAGTGAGGACTCAACATTCTTGATACTCAATAAGGCCAACGACTGAACGGAATTGGATGAATTTTAACATCTAAGATGTGTTTTCTTTAGGTGTGAAATCGTAGGGCACACCTAATCAAAATACATGTTTCATTTCACATATGCACTTATAAAATGTCAAAATAGGTGCACGGTTCGGGTTGGTCGTTTCCATGGAGAAGAACCGGCAAGAAACTCCATGGTTACTCTTTTCAAATCATTAGGTATACAATAACAATATTATTATGTTACAGCATTAGTACTTAAGTATTATTAAGTAAGGACTGCTGGCAGATGCTGGATGCGGCAAGCTGAAGACAGGGCGCTATGGCGCTCATTAAGGGAGGCCTATGTCCAGCAGTGGACTAGAGTGGGCTGATGATGATGATGATTAGGGAACAGCATAGGCCCATAGTATAACATAGACATCAAGTATAACTTGGTTCAGCTGAAAATATTGTAATATTATAAGGCAACAGTATGTTGTCAAAACATTATTATATTAAAATTACACCCGTCGAGTTTATTTCCACCGCCTACTAATTAGCTAATTAAAAGTTACCAGATATCACACTGTTTATCTGTGTTAATCTTTGTGGGCCTTAATTTCCTTCCCTCGTTCAATTATTTGAGATGTAAAGTAGAGCCTTGTACTATGGTGTATGTAATTTAATACTTTGGATGGAATTATATTTCTCGCTTGTGATTCGGGGATATTATGAGGTCGATCGATGTTGCTATCAAAGTGGAAACGGGACTACCATACGAAACCTTTTAAATTTGTGTCTATTTGAGAGTGACTAGATTTTCAAATGGTATAAATATTTTCAGTGCAGTTTGTCTATGGAACGCCCGCTATATAAATAAAGGTTTAAAAAACAGTCAACATTAATAACCCGTGGTTGCCGAGTGGTTCGAGTAGTTTTCTGCAACACAAAGTATGCGATCGAATCCCGACTGTACCAATGAGTTTTTCTGAACTTAAGTACAGTGATTAGTCAAACCACGAGCTTTACGGTGAAGGAAAACATCGGGAGGAAACCTGCATACATCTGAGAAGAAACTCAAAGGCTTGAGTAACGATGATGGACTCGCCATCTGTCACGTTGGCACCTTACATATATCCCTGGGATCTTTTTTCCGGGATCTTTGTGGGAAGGCGTGAGGATATATGGTGATTTTGAAAACTTATATTAAAAGTAAGGCATAAGAAATTTCCCGCAGTAATTCGACAATAATATATTACATCTATTCGCAAACTAGGTACTAATTATTATAATTGTATGTGAATAAAGCCCTCGTATGGGTTTTGCTCAATGTTTCTGTCCTTCAACGTTAAGTTCGTGGACTTGTGGAAACTTGGATTGTGACCAATCAATGTACTTAGGATTTATGACCAATTATTGTACTTGTGTAATCATCTCAATCAATCAACTCATTGCTACAGTCTGAATTCGAACTTGCAGCCATTCGCCCGTCATGATTCAACTAAAAATAAATACATTTATATGACAACTATGATGTAATCAAATCAAATCAAATCATCTTTATTTTGTGAACATAGGCATTATAAGCAAATAGGTATTAAAAAAAACACAACGTGGTCACTATGTCCCGCTCTGTAAGCATACAAAATGACTTACATCGAGAGGAGGCACAAATCAATTATAGCATTACAATCATATTAAAATAAGAAATAATTAAAATTTGTCACATAAATACTCATTAATGGAATAATATGTCTTATCAATTAATAATTCAAAAAGTTTACGTTCGAAATCATTTATATTGCGACATTCTCTTATTTGTTTAATTTGTTATATAGTCTTGTAACGAATTACCTAAAAGTAAGTAGCGCTGGTGTCATCATTTTGAGTGGTTAAAAGCTTAACGTCCCCTGTATCCCAAAACCCAACAGTCCAACTATCTTAACAACGCGTTTGACACGCTCGAAGAGCAGGGGAACTTCGGTAAGGAGCTGACAGGACGACTTCGGCGGATAGTTTAAAACTTTCCAAGTCGTTATTGAGTTTTGGGAAGGTACATTGTGTCCGGATTGGGTGTTGGGGATAAGACGATTTTGTCGTGCTTCTAAATTGTCAATTATAATATTAAACTAGGTATTCCATACGCGTTTAATTTGACTATAGCTATATATGTTGATTGTACACTCCCTTGGGTACAGTCCGCGCGGAACTAGTTGGCCGCGCCTTGGGTGTGGACGGGGGTGAGGCGGCGGGTTGCCTTGTGATCTAGATTATAGGCAGTGATGATCTATCTCGAGATAGCATACTTAATAGAATAGATAACAGACGTATCTTGAATCAATAAAAAAAATATTTTGAATATAGATATTTAATATTCTGATAAATCTATCATAATAATAATAATATAATAAAATAATATAATATATCCTCACGCCTTCCCACAAGGGTCCCCGAAGGGGTAGGCAGAGGTATATAGGTAATACCCACACACCCACTTTCCGCCAGAGGTATATTAGGTGCCAACGTGACAGATGGCGAGTCCATCGCCGTTACTCAAGCACGACTATACATACGCCTTTGAATTTCTTCTCAGACGTATGCAGGTTTCCTCTCGATGTTTTCCTTCACCGTTAAGCTCGTGGTGTGACTAATCACTGTACTTAAGTTCAGAAAAACTCATTGGTACAGTCGGGATTCGAACATGCGACCTTTGCGTCGCAGGCAACTGCTCAAACCACTCGGCCACCACGGCTCTTTAATAATAATATATTTTATTCAGTAACAAAGTTTGACATAGCTCGAAGTCACTTAATTCTGGACTTTTTAAATTAGAGTCACTTTTACTTTTGCAAACTATAAAAACAGTTCACCGTATTTTGCAAAAAAACCATATAAAAATATTATCTATACTAATATTATAAAGCTGAAGAGTTTGTTTGTTTGTTTGAACGCGCTAATCTCAGGTACTGGTTGGCATTGAAAAATTCTTTTTGTGTTGGACAGTCCATTTCTCTAGGAAGGCTTTAGGCTATCTAACATCACGCTACGACTAATAGGAGCGAAGCATAAATGAAAAATGTTGCAAGAACGGGAAAAAATATTCCTTTTGAGAGCTTCCGTTGCGTGCGCTGCGTAAACGGTTTAAGTTACGAAAATATCATGTATGAGGGAATTGTTCCTCTTTAAAAGTTCTAAAAAAAAGTCCGCGACAGCATATGTCTGTCTTTTAAGATTGACTCACTATAACCTTTTTTATGGCAATCAAGTCCACGATGGGCTCCTGAACTACTTAACCGATTTCAATCAAATTTGCACACCGTATGCAGTTTGATCCAACTTAAAAGAAAGGATAGCTTACATCACAATTGGACCCGATAGGTGGCGCTGCGATCGTGTTACAGGAAATTTTACTTTTTCACCCGGGCGAAGCTGGGCGGGACAGCTAGTATATAATATGATTTAATGTTGAATAATTGTTATCGTAATTAATGTGATTGGTATATTTAACCCGATTTAATTATGTAAAAAAATAAATATATTTTCATAACTTTGTCAAAACCTTGAATATCTTCCAAACGTGAATATTCAAGTGAGTGAATTGTAAAATCGATGTTCTATAAATATTCTACATTGTAAATTATCCGTTGATTACTTAACAAATCATATACTTAAATGCGAGAGTAACACGACCGATTTTAAAAATTATTTGTCGTAGTGATCCAGAAATTTAGTATTATACTTTACTAGTTGTCCCGCCCAGCTTCGCTTGTGTGAAAAAATTTAAGCCACGGACCCAGAGGCGCCACTCATCGGGTCCAATTGTGAATTTAAACCATTCTCAAATCCATCTGAATAGTAGAAAATTTTATTAAAAACGATCCAGCCGTTTACGATTCCATAAAGGACATACAGAAAAACATTAATTTTTATTTAAATAGATTTTTTATGCACATAACAAATGCAGGATTAAATGTCGAAGTGACGTAACACTTCATGTAAATAACTTTAGAAATGACGTCAATGAACGACGGGTATTGATCATACAAAAATATAAACATCGCGACAAGAAATAGTCGGAGGGTGAAAAATATTTAATGACCTTACCCTATGACATACTTAATAAAAAAAAATATTTATCGTCGAGCCGTCTCGGAGTGTGACACAAGCATAGTGACAAGAGATTTTTATATTTATATAAGAAGATGTATGTACAAAATAATAAAGGATAAATTCCTTTGTTATAACCTCATATTATAAATACCTTGGGACAATTCCACACAAATTGACCTAGTCCCAAATTAAGCAAAGCTTGTGTTATGGTAACTAGACAACGATATATTTACTTATATAGATAGATATATACTTAAATACATAGGACATCCAAGACTAAGGTACAAATACTCGTGTTCATCACACAAATATCTGCCCTCAGCGGGAATCGAACCCGCGACCTCAAGTTCCCAGGAGCTCTAACCACTAGACCAGACGGTCGTCATATAAGAAGATATATACAAAATAATAAAGGCTATATTCCTTTGTTATAACCTCATATTCAACTCAGCTTTGACAATACAATTAGAGTTACGAAAGTTCTGAACCACACAGTTGACTAGTTAGGAAAATAGGCCAAATAGTCCTGCGTGCCTTTTTTGCCCACAAAGGGTGTCTTTTTTTGTCAAATTCCGTTTGACAATCTTGGAACCCGTCGTTACTCGGACACGACCGCCGTTGGGGCCAGTAAAGTTTGATTACTTACTACAGGCAGGGGTCGGTAGATACCTTTGGAGTCCTGAGGGAAACCTTTCATTAGTCGGGATTAAAAGTATTCTATTCTTGAATATAAGCCATACGCTTTAGCGTCTAGCGTCACGCCTTCCCTCATGGGAGCAGGCAGGTGTGTAGGTAGTACCTACACACCCACTTTTCCCCGGAGATATATTTTTAGGTGCCAACGGGACTCCATGACCGTTTCTTGAGCACAACTATTCATACGTCTTTGAATTTATTTCTCAGGCGTATGCAGGTTTCCTCTCAATATTTTCCCAGCCGCAAAGTTCATTCGTGTTGTGACTAATCACTCAACTTAAGTTTAGAAAGCTCCTTGGTACAGTCGGTATTTGAACTTGCTATCTTTGATTTGTAGGCGACTGCTCAAACCGCTCAGCCATAACGACTATATACTCGTATTCAACCGAATATCTACATGTTCAGTGTACTATAGTCAACTTGGATATTTATAAAAGAGAGAAGCAAAACTGATAACTGATTGAATGGCGCATGGCGAAGACATGAGTGCTCGACGAGGCGGGTAATTATCCGAGTGACGTCATCGCTCGACTGGCGTCAGATAAGCCTGTCCTTTTGTGCTGCGAGTAATGACGGGGGTAGGTATTGCTAGCTGGCGTATATACTGGTGCACTGGTGTACATACGTCATAGAGTAGTCATACCGGCGGCTCTAGACAAAATCCGTTTCTAATATAGATAGCACCATACGCCATAATTTTTTGTGTAAGTTTGCAACCTTTCACTAATGTTGGAGTATTATCGGTACAAACTAATTAGCTATGAGTGCACACGCAAACTACAATTAATAGACTCGGGTCATGCTCCCCGGATCCCGCGACTCTTTCGGCTAGAAATTCGTGGGGCGTGTCTTCGTGGATGGCAGTATCTACAGCGTTCGAATTATCCGTACTTAGAGTATATATATACATTGGGCATTCATATTCTGTAAGTATACGCTAATAAAGTCTATGCTAATATTTTACGCATAGTCAGATTATGAATTGCCATGCTGATCGTCCAAATGATATACTCTATACGTTTTACCTATAACCGATAGCAGGTGAAATAATACTGACGACACAGCCGGAGCGCTAACAGCCTCCAAACGGGCTGTACTCAGCTTTTTTAAACCAATCCCGCGATAATTTTCAGCATCGCGTCCCCAAATGCTCAAAGGTGATAATAGTACAATCTAAATAAGGAAAAAATATTATAAGTACCCACTAATCCTCCGACTTTGTTCGGATTGACGAATGTGGATGAAGCGAAAGAGGTTTGTAAGTCTAGAGATCGCTCTATGCCACCTTCGCCGTGAGGGACTCAGCGTGATGATATATATATCTTCACGCCTTCCCACAAGGGTCCCCGAAGGGGTAGGCAGAGGTGTATAGGTAATACCCACGTATATGTATATATACGTGGGTATACGATGATATGTACTTTCATAAAACAAGAAAATAATTATGAACATATAATTTTATAAATATAAATTTCATAAATTAGTTCAAGAATGATAAATACCTGTTTATTGAACATAAAAAAACGTTTGTTGGAACCACAATCGGCGTATTTCTGTTTCCCCAGTTCTTGTTCACGAATAACTGGAGTAACCAAACCAGAACCGCAAGAGCTCGTACAAAAACGGCATTTAAAGCGCCAAGCTACGTCAGACGTGCTTGCGGCGCCGATACTATTGTGCAAGTTTTATTTTCATCTCTTTGATTGTGTTCACAGCATCGAACAGAGATATATTAAATACTGGTCCCGGAGACTGTTACATTTGCGCTAAGTTTACGATATGCTGAGCTTAAGCTGTTGAAGACTTAGTGCGATATATATCTTAAGGTTATTTGGTTTCTTTCGATCTTTTTAATTTTGACATTGACGTAAATGCGTACGAATGAAACTTTTGGTGTTGCATGTGTATAGGCGGGCCGTGTGATTGATTTCCACATAAAAGAAATTGACTTTGAATTTTTCCGGATAGACCATTTGTAACGTAAGCAAAATTTAGAATATCCAATGTTGTTGCCTTTCGGGGATATCATAATCTAACGCTAATAAAATTGAAATCCCAAAAAGTTGCAACGGAAAGTTGAAGGAGTGAGAAGGAAGAGAAGGAGAGAAGAGAGAAAGAAGGAGGAGTTTAATGAATAAGTATAGTCAGTTACCTGGAATTGTACACATTTCAGATACACTGCGGAAATTTGGTAGATTTTTTTTATACCACTTGGGTGGCAAACAAGCATGCGGCCCGCTGGTAAGCGGTTACCTCCGCCTATAGACGCTTGCGACACCAGGGGTATCTCTCTCACGCGCGCCAACTCACGCGTTGCCAACCTTGCAGGAATCTTTTCACACCCTTCTTAAAGAACTCCATTCTGTACTCTCCAGGGAAAACTCTACGGGGAGCTCATTCGACAGCCTGAGCGTTCGCAGAAGGAAACTCCTCTGGAACCGCGCAGTGCAAGACCTTTAAGGTTCCAAGGTATGGGGATGAATTCATGAAATTAATATGATGGCAGCTCACATAAGCTACGTTTATGTAAAATATCATGATTCTAGAAGCAGTAACTCCGCTCCAGCCGTGCGTTCTCGTGTTTTACGAGTTCCAAAATTAATACAATAATAACTTTGAAAGATTATGTGAAAAGTTTTGCTTACGAACAAAAATGTACGTTACCTAATCGACCGTCTCCCCTCTTTAATTCCGTAGTCTACTTCGTTGTTTAGTCTACTTTTAGACGAAATTTTATCGGAAAAAGATCAATTCACCTGAAATTGTTACAAATTCGTTTTTATACTATTGATGGTAAGCGATTACCGCCGTCTATGGGCGCTTGCAACACCAGGGGCGTCATTCACGCGTTGCCGACTCTGCATGAATCTTCTCACAACCTTCTTGAAGAACTCCATGCTGTACTGGGGTAAGCTTGAACGTCCGTAAGTATTGTAATACCGTTAAATACTATCTTATTTATAATAACGCCGCTGAATTGATGATATATAATAATAAATATATCCTCACGCCTTCCCACAAGGGTACCCGAAGGGGTAGGCAGAGGAGTATAGGTAATACCCACACACCCACTTTCCGCCAGAGGTATATTAGGTGCCAACGTGACAGATGGCGAGTCCATCGCCGTTACTCAAGCACGACTATACAAACGCCTTTGAATTTTTTTCTCAGGCGTATGCAGGTTTCCTCTCGATGTTTTCCTTCACCGTAAAGCTCGTGGTGTGACTAATCACTGTACTTATGTTCAGAAAAAACTCATTGGTGCAGTCGGGTTCGAACTTGCGACCTTTGCGTCGCAGGCAACTGCTCGAACCACTCGGCCACCACGGCTCATTGATGATGAATTGATGATTGATGAATAAATATACACAGAAGGGGATAAGAAAAAAGAAAGACTTAAGAAATATTTTTTTCAACATCGTTATCACAGCGACCATATCCGTTTCACGTGCGAGGCGTGTGTCTATAGCATTATCACCGCCAAGCGCTGGTTCGAAGTGGGTATTGGGAGGTGGTCGCGCTGCCTCAATGTTGGAGTTATAATAATAATAATATAATATCCTCACGCCTTCCCACAAGGGTCCCCGAAGGGGTAGGCAGAGGTGTATAGATAATACCCACACACCCACTTTCCGCCAGAGGTATATTAGGTGCCAACGTGACAGATGGCGAGTCCATCGCCGTTACTCAAGCACGACTATACATACGCCTTTGAATTTCTTCTCAGACGTATGCAGGTTTCCTCTCGATGTTTTCCTTCACCGTAAAGCTCGTGGTGTGACTAATGTTGGAGTTAAGGTAAGCTTAAGCATTTGTAAGTTATACCTGCAGGCTCCTTACTGGTCACGAAGGTTTCGAAGAAATGCTTGGTATGTACCTGGTTTGATAAGTTGTCAGATGGTAAGTAGATACAGAACATGACAAAATCGGGATTCGAACCTGCAATCGAGAATATCCAGACAACGGGATGCTCATTATGGCCCCAGTGACAGTTTAACGGCCACATTGATATATAGTCGTGTTAATATTCCGACCAGAAAAATACCAGCGGAAACTTCCGCTCATTAAGGCTTTTATTCCTTTTCAAGTACCAGAGATACCCAAAAACGATTTTGAAGTAAATCTTTATTAATGTAAAGAATGAGTTTTTCTGAACTTAAGTATCTACAGTGATAAGTATCCCACGAGATTCAAGGTGAAGACGTATAGTCGTGCTTGATTAACGGCAATGGACTCGCCAACTATCACGTTGGCACCTCAAATACACATCCGGCGGAAAAGTGTGTGTATAGTTATTACCTACTCACCTCTGCCTTTCCCTTCGGGGACCCTTATTGGATGGCGTTGTTGGGATAGCGAACTAGCAATTTTTGTGTTGCAGGGAACTACTGTAACCGTTCGGCCGCCCCGCCTTCTTTTTCCTATTTGCTTCTTTTCATTGCGCCGTTAGACATATTTAAGCAAGTGTTTTTTCTGAGGATCCCTCTATATACATACATACATACATATAATCACGCCTCTTTCCCGTAGGGGTAGGCAGAGACCACTTCTTTCCACTTGCTACGATCCTTACATACTTCTTTCGCTTCGTCCACTTTCATTATTCTCTTCATACATGCTCTTCGGTTTAGGGTACTCTTGACCTGACCTTTTTCAAGACGTCCCTAATTTGATCTAGAAGCGTCCGCCTAGGTCTACCCCTTCCAACACTTTCATTCACACTCGCCTTATACACTTTTTTCGTCAATCGTTCTTCATTCATTCTCTCGATATGACCAAACCATCTCAGCATACCTTTCTCAATTTTTGTCACTTTGTCACTGTCATCTTCTTTCAGACCACTTATTTATACATACATATGTATATACACATATTTCTGCCTACCCTATGGGTATGATTATACTATGTATTTATGTGTGTCACGTCATTTTAAGCGAGCTATCTCTTAATCTGTATCCCAGAAATTATCCTACCATTGGTACAATGTCTTGTACCAAAAAGGCAACATTGCAGTGAAAACAAATCGTCTGGCCGTAATAGTCTATTGTCTTCAAGTTAACGACCAATAAAATGTAAGGAACGAGACTCGAACTTTGTTCCATTGTCTTTTTCGTACTGTGATTAACCATTAAGGTCATTTAAAGCCACAATGAAATTATTTAAAATACGGTTTTAAAATAAGCATAAAATTATAACGATCTCTGTCGCATGCAATAGATTACGTCCAATTTGTTCATCATTAATCTAAGAGCTGGTCTGTTGTGGCCGCTTCTGATGCAATTCCTCCCATTTTCTTCTGCGATACGTCATGAGAAACACGTCTGATATATCTTGATATCTTGGTCTTGCTCGTCCTCACTTCCCCACTACGTTTCATTCTAAGATAAATAAATAAATAAATAAATAAATAAATAAATAAATAAATAAATAAATAAATAAATAAATAAATAAATAAATAAATAAATAAATAAATAAATAAATAAATAAATAAATAAATAAATAAATAAATAAATAAATAAATAAATAAGATATCCTTAAGGAAGCTGTCATGTCGTTTAAGGCTACCTATCATCTTTTCTGTTCTATTCTCGACTGCAGTAATTTATTCTTTACAGTACCTAAGTCTTCGTTTGCTTACAATTATTACAGTCTGTAGTATAACGGCGATGGACTCGCCATCTGTCACGTTGGCACCTAATAATTTGGCGGAAAGTGGATGTGTGGGTATTACCTATACCTGCCTACCCCTTCAGGGACCCTTGTGGGAAGGCGTGAGGATATATTATTATATTATTATTTTAGAGACTGATGAATGTGGACGAAGCAAAAGAGGTATGTAAGTCTAGAGAGAACTGGCGCTCTATACTCTCTGCCTACCCCGTTAGGGACTTGGCGTGATGATATGTATGTATGTATTATTTAGGTATTTGTGGTCAGGGCTCCGAGCTAAACACTTTCATAGTGTCGCTTCGGCGTCCATCTTTGTGTCTATGAAGCGCTGGAATAATAGGTGCTAAATATATATTGCCTTAAAATAAATGTTATTTTGTGATAAGATATATATAAGGTTTCCAGTAATGAGCTCCTTGGGGAGGGGGGAAGGTATTGTTTTGGCTACCGAGGGATTACACCTATTATGCTGCCAACACACTATAACTCTCCAAATACAGAGTGGCAACGCGCAAGGGATACTTCAATATCGTGAGCGTAAATAGGCTACGGTAACCGTTTCCCATCAGGTGGGCCGTATGCTTGTTAGCCACTCTTGTGGTATAAAAAATATGTATGCATTTTTATATATATGTTTAACTGCTGAGAAAAGCGTGTATGTATAGATGTCAAAGTTGGTCGATTTAGCCAACTCAGTGCATTGCTCTTAAGAACTATGCAAAACTTATGTCGATACTCCGCCTCGAGTGCTCATGCGGCGTCTGCGAGCGCCTCAATGTAACAAATTAACTATATTAATGTCGGGGAAATTGGTGCACTCTGCGTTCTAAGCGACTTTGACTATGGTTTGAGGGCTCGATGATTCGATTCGGCGGCGTTAACTTTGTCCAACAACTTTAGCTTGATTTTAATTGTCAACCAAATTGATAAGATCTTAAGGATAGAAATGTCAAGAGAACTCAAACACGGCGAGCGACATACGGTGACTGATGAATATGTATGAACCGAGATCCTAAGTCTGCAGGACACAGCTTTTCTTTTTCAGTCTACTTCACGAGAAGTTCGCGTGTTCTTAAATATGTATGGCGTATACATATACATACAAAATGTATATAGAGCAAGGAAAAATCTATCTAGTATATACAAGAGGGCATGTATGTGTAGTTTAGACCCTATAATCTATGTAATCTTTGGTGATACTAAATTAGTTGTAGAATATCTGCACAACGAATCAGACTTGGAGTCGACTGGGGCAGTACCTCTACGTCACGGTGAGATATCCTGTTTTGGGTGTTGTGGTGAAATTGGCTGAATGTCACAAGGAATGGAAGTACTTGGACGAAGAAAATCGGCAGTTCCTTATTCTAACGCAATGTGTAGGAACATGGTTAGCAGTGCGAGTGATACTCCGCGAAGTTCTGTTGCCAGCACAAATATACTTAGTTACCCAAACTTACATGATCTTTTTTGGATTAAAGTCTACGTATGTAGCTACTCAGTCCATGCCCGCTCCCTAGCTCGCGAATCATCAACGCTCTAACCAGATGTTCGCGAAGCCCAGAAAAGCTCTTAGCTCTTTAGCTGTGTTTGCTTAGCACTGAAGAAATGCCAAGCTATAAGCCTGTTGCACTCATAATTGTTCGGATAAGGAGCAATACTCACGTAGTTATATCCTCACGCCTTCCCACAAGGGTCCCTGAAGGGGTAGGCAGAGGTGTATAGATAATACCCACACAACCTCACGTAGTTTTTTCTCTTGATTAAAGGAGTTTTGTCGCACAGCGACTATGCCACTCCGTGAGGTTACCTTAATGTAAAATTTATTCACATCTACGCTTATATAATTTCAATAAACCTCTTATTTCATCAGAACTAGGATTCGCCAGGATACTGTTATATGAGACATTTAAAAAACATATATTGAAGTTTTTTTACGTGTAAATATATTTAAAATTAGAACAAAATTTAAGACCTACGTGGGAATGATAACTTAAGAAAAGTTTAGAGGTAAAAGTTTGTGACATTTGGCGACTGGAGTCGTTACAAACTTGGACGACTAGAGTAGGCGATAACGACAATTTATTGAGTTTCCAACGAAGTTGACAAATCATTATAAATAAATGACTTTTAAAATCGTTCGCTAATCCGCGAGAGAGGAAGAATATCTAACTTAAGTACACTTCAAATTAAATAATACAGTGATTTATCAATGCGTAAGGGATAAAATCGCGAGGAAACCTGTATACATTTACGAGGAAATTATTAGGCGTGTGATGATAATTAAATAGCTTTTTGAAGTTGCTGGCTTATGTCTGATATTTTTTTCATTCAAGATGTTAAATAACAAACCTCAAAATGTCATACACGCTTTTACCCTTGGGCAGATGGATACCTTTATTAAATTAGCACTTTATTAAGTTAGCGATCATGATTTAGCATGAAATTTCCACACACACCCACTTTCCACCAGAGATATATTTTAGGTGCCAACGTGATAGATGGCGAGTCCATCGTCGTTACTCAAGCACGACTATACCATATTACCTTACCTACCATACCTTTGAATTGCTTCTCAGACTTAAACAGGTTTCCTCTCGTTGTTTTCCTTCACCGCAAAGCTCCTGGTGTGATTAATCACTGTACTAAGTTCAGAAAAACTCATTGATACAGTCGGGATTCGAACTAGCTATCTTTGCAACTACTCGAACCATTCGGCCACCATTGCTTTAAATTTAAAAAAAAAATTGCATTAAATTCAAAACCTTAAAAGTGAACAAAACTACTATACAATGCTAGACCAGATCTCTTGTATATAGATATACCTAGATATATACACTACGGTATATAAGCTAGACAAAACCATTGAGCCGCAGCCCAGATTTAGCCGCAACAGATCTAAATTCAGCCGGTCTAGCTCAGAGACGGCATCGGAAAGACTGTGACAATTGGATTTAAATGCAAACTTTACTTCGTTCATTGCTTGCCAGCTAGTATCAGTATACCTGTTTTTAATTTACATATAACATTAAAAGATTTGATTAAAAATCACTTTCCCATTTAAAGGATGACTGATTTTATAATAATAATAATAAATACCTGGGACAATTCCACATAAATTGACCTAGTCCCAAATTAAGCAAAGCTTGTGTTATGGTAACTAGACAACGATATATTTACTTATATAGATAGATATATACATAAATACATAGGACAACCAAGACTAAGGTACAAATACTCGTGTTCATCACACAAATATCTGCCCTCAGCGGGATTCGAACCCGCGACCTCAAGTTTCGCAGTCAGGAGCTCTAACCACTAGACCAGACGGTCGCCAGATGGTTTTATAAACCATCATTCTAGAGATAAACATTTAATTCCTCCCTGACAGTTGATATAAAACGACATCATTCATTTTAAAACGGAGTCGTTATCTAATGAACTCCAATCATCACCACATTGGAAAAAGGTCGTATCACAAAATAGATTGATAGATGCAAATTTACAATTCAATCAAATCAGCCTTGCTTGTATCAGAACTGCACTCGCGCGTTGTACTATCGCGTTTAATGTTAAATTTAGCTTGGCGGAATTGAACTTCCTATTTTTGATAAACGAGTGTACCAATCAATGCTTTTACGTTCTTCATTCACTCACTGGTAGACATGTTGGCAATTATCCCAAATGTATTTTTGGCTCGATAATATCAATAGGAATGTCCAAAATATCTGATTTAGTGATTTACTAGACTTTATCGTAGGAGCCGTGGTGGCCGAGTGGTTTGATAGTCGAGTAACGGCGATGGACTCGCCATCTGTCACGTTGCACCTAATATACCTCTGGCGGAAAGTGGGTGTGTGGGTATTACTTATACACCTCTGCTTACCCCTCCGGGGAACCTTGTGGGAAGGCGTTAGGATATATATTATACTAAACTTTACAGCCCTGGTAGCCTAGTGGTTTGAGTAGGCGCCTGCAACGGAAAGACTGCATGCTTAAATCCATATTGTACCAATGAGTGATTCTGAATTGAAGCACAATGATTAATAACAACACGAGTTTTACTTAAGGAAAGTATCTAAAGGAAACCTACGAACGGTGGAGATTAAATTAAAGACGTATGTATTTATAAAGTCTTCATATATCTTCACACCATCCCACATGGGTCCCCGAACTCACACACCCACTTTCCGCCGGAGATATATTTTAGGTGTCAGCGTGATAGATGGCTGGTCCATCGCCGTTACTCAGGTGAAATGGCTGTGTTGCACAGCCATTTCACCTGAGTATTTCATCTCCACCGTTCTGCCAGGATAGGCATGAGATAGGCAGGTACGGGAACCCATTTGCGAAGGCGCAAAGCTATAATTATATATGTTAGTACATATATGTATCCTTGTTTAGTTCCGATAGTTCTCGTAGAAGCTTCGCTTAGTTTGTGACTAGGTATGCGTACAGTTGGTCCAGGATATTGTTGTACCTCGAGGCCAGAAGTTCTGCCTTTATCGTCTACCAAATACGTCAGCACATTTTAGCAGACGTGAATCAGCACTTGTACACGCGTTTAATGTTTCCGTTTGAAGAGCTTCTTATCTCGTGTAATGTCTTGCCATTATATCAGTAGGTACTAATAATAATAAAGAAGCCGTGGTGGCCGAGTGGTTCGAGTAGTTAGTTGCCTGCAACTCAAACGTTGCAAGTTCAAATCCCAACTGCACCAATGAGTAACTTGAGTACAGTGATTAGTACCATCACGAGCTTTTCGGTGAAGGATAACATATCGATGGTGCCTGCATACGTTTGAGAAGAAATTCAAAGGCGTGTATATAGTCGTGCTTGAGTAATGGCGATGGACTCGTCATCTGTCATGGCACCTTACACATGTCTCTGGCGGAAAGTAGGTGTGGTAGGTATCATCATAATAATACTTATGACCCAGTGGTTAACTGGCATGTGTAACATGTACTGTCAACGATGCAGGTTCTAAGTCTGGTGTAAAAAAATATCTGTATTTAAAGTTCATGATTTCACACTTCGAGCTAAGGTGACAATACAGCCGTTTGTCATGTTATCCCTGTCATGTATACATCAATAAACAGTAATATTTGGTTGACAGAGGGCAACACTTATGGAACCATTTTTGGTATATTTGACGTCTTCACACACGCTCGCAGGTTTCGAGTACTCTCGACGTTCGCATCCTTGAGTGTTCAATCGATTTGAGCTTTCACAATATACATATATTGAATTAAGAATACGGGTTTATTCAAGGAGACTATTACCACGTACTTTAACAGAACATTTAAATATTAAACTAACTACATTGTACATCCAAAATGCGCAAATAATCTAAGACTTTATAACTTGTTCTAATATAGTTAAAGTACATTTTCTATTCGCAATCGCAAATCAACTGGCGTGAATGACGGCGGGATTGTAAAGATGAAGAAAGGCATGTTACGTTGGTTTGGACACATAGAAAGGATGAGTGAAGAAAGATTGACGAAACAGATATACAAAGCAAAAGTGTGTGCAAGAAGAGGCAGAGGAAGGCC
>JACCPG010004729.1:0-20029 GCA_016069955.1 Drepana arcuata | reverse complement strand
AAAACTCATTGGTACAGTCGGGATTCGAACTTGCGACCTTTGCGTCGCAGGCAACTGCTCGAACCACTCGGCCACCACGGCTTCTAATATTGTATAATAAGATTTTTGAATTAGTTTACGCAACCGTTAGGTGAAGTAATCATTTGATCTTGCTAACTTTGTTATAATTATCTTGTTTTATGTTTGTTTTCTATAGTTAGCAACGACCTATTGTCGGGCCCACGCTGTAGACCATACTTAAGTACTAATACTGTAACAAAAAAATATTGTTATTGTATACCTGATGCTTTGAAAAGAGTAACCATGGAGTTTCTTCTACATGGAAACGACCAACCCGAACCGTGCCCATTTTTCGAAGTTTTATAAGTGCCCATCTAGGTATATATGAAATAATAATATTTTGATTTTGATAAAAATCGCGCCGACTTTTCATCCACTGGACCCGCCCGTGTGTTCTGCTCAGTCCAAGCCCAGTAGTCTCCAGGGTGTGTTACATTTTCGGTCTTACTGAACTTTGACGTGTGGGCTAAAAGAACTGCAGCACTGGGAGCCAGCTTAACTGACGGGCTTTACGGCCTCCGAGCTATTGGGCACGTCAAAACATTTTATAGGGACGCAGTGGACTGAGTTTTATTGGTTATAGAAGGTACTTTGCGTGCTCAATTCTGCTTTGTTTAGTTTGAAGTTATTTGCATAATATAATTTTACTAGAGAGCCGTGGTGGCCGAGTGCTTTGAGCAGTTGCCTACGACGCAAAGATTGCAAGTTCACATCCCGACTGTACCAATGAGTTATTCTGATCTTCAGTACAGTGATTAGTCACACCAAGAGCTTAACGATGAAGTAAAACATCGAGAGGAAACCTGCTAACGTACGAGAAGCAAATCAAAACCGTACGCCGATGGCTTCGCCATCTGTCACGTTGGCACCTAAAATATATCTCTGGCGGAAACTGGTTGTGTGAGTATTACCTATACACCTCTGCCTACCCGTACGGGGACCTTTGTGCGAAGGCGTGAGGATATGTGACAGTTTGTCAGAATGTTTGTTCCATTTTCACGCAAAAATCAACAGGTAATATAGATCATCAGAATAAAATACATCCTGTAATTTATACAAACATCACGCCAAGCCCCAACGCGGCAGGCAGAGAGGGTAGAGCGCCAGCTCTCCCTAGACTTACATACGAGTAGTATGAGTGTCTTCTGCCACATCTTTTTTACAAAGCATAGCAGAACAAAATATGAAAAAAAACTAAAAGAATATTTTTTGATCAGCCTGTAGATGTCTAAAACTAAATAAAATTTTAGCATACCCACTATGTCGTCACTATTACATTAAAATTGTAAATTGACTTTTTGTATTTCTACCTTCCATTTAAGAAGAAATATTGTTCCATAATTGTAAGCCCTAGATACTTATTTATATGGTAACTAATTTTAACTCACCAAG
This sequence comes from Drepana arcuata, assembly GCA_016069955.1. NCBI lineage: Eukaryota > Metazoa > Arthropoda > Insecta > Lepidoptera > Drepanidae > Drepana > Drepana arcuata. The sequence continues at coordinate 18,577 of JACCPG010004729.1, read as the reverse complement.
ATTTGTAATCCAATAAACGAGCTATGTCGCTTAAGCTTATTAGTAATAAGCAGAATGCACGTCATACCGGACAAACTTCAGTGGCATTTGGTGTGCTTCATTGTTATAATTGTTATATGTGTTCTTTAAATAAATAAGTGATTAGTCACACCACGAGCTTTATGGTGAAGGAAAACATCGAGAGGAAACCTGCATACGTCTGAGAAGAAATTCAAAAGGCGTGTGTATAGTCGTGCTTGAGTAACGGCGATGGACACGCCATCTGTCACGTTGGCACCTAATATACCTCTGGCGGAAAGTGGGTGTGTGGGTATTACCTATACACCTCTGCCTACCACTTCGGGGACCCTTGTGGGAAGGCGTGAGGATATATTATTATATTATATATAAATAAATAAATAAAAAAAAACATGCATCAATATCTTTATACATGCGCGCCGGATTCGAGTACATTTATTAATTTTGTCGATAAAGCGGAATAAATAGGAACAAAAAAATTTCAACTCAGAATGTTTGTTGACTTTTAGATATTTGAGGAACTTTTATCACCCTGTATGTAAGGCGCTTGTATTGTACAGAGCCCGAGCGTGAACTACCAGCATAGTTTACGCTCGGGTTCTGTGCAGTCGATCTATCAGCTGTATGTGACAGCTTGTTTGAATAAATTTAACATCAAGAATGAATTGCATGCGGTCTCGAATGCAACGCAAGATAAAATTGCGTTTTATATTTGTACATACATACATTTACGTGTACGTGTATAAGCAGACACATTCACTTTAGAGAAAGTTCAACAAACTATTTCATGGCACTTACAGTGAACTGTAAATCTAAATAATATACTAGAGACTAAATATTTATTTATTAACTTATTATAGAAATAATTATAATAGGTAGTGTTAATATCCTCACGCCTTCCCACAAGGGTCCCCGTAAAGGGTAGGTAGAGGTGTATAGGTACTCGCACACCCACTTTCCGCCAGAGACATATAGGTCCCAACGTGAGAGATGGTGAGTCCATCGTTACTCAAGCACGACTATACATACGTATTTGAATGTCTTCTCAAACGTATGTAGGTTTCTTCCGCCGTAAAGCTCGTGTTATGAATATTAATTATTCTTACGTAGGTACATATATATACATATCATCACGTCGGGGTACGGGGTAGGCAGAGAGAGAAGACTGCCAGTTCTCTATAAATATAGATACCACTTTCGCTTCGTCTACATTCACCAGTTTTTGAATATTGTCCTTATATTAAAAAAAACTCATTGGGACCGTAAACATTTTAGCTTTGAATTTGTGTCTTTAGAAACTACTGGAATTACTCGGCCACCACGGTTCTTCAAATAAAAGTATAAAAAATCCTATGACAATATTGTACCGTCTGAAACCACATACTGCCAAATTCAATCTTTGCCGGCATCGCATAATTCCTCTCCTTTGTGCGAGATAAAGGATGAATAGCAATTTGACAAGCCTATCCATTAACCAGACTGAGTAAACGCATCAGTGGATTTATGTTCGTGGGGTAACGAGCTCAATCCAAAGGGCTTTCTGGAATATAAATGCTTTATCAATGGAATTATAGTAAATTAAGATTAACTTTGGTAATTATGGCGAAGCTGTAGTTTTTGTAGATGCATTAGGGCTAAGAGTACACACGGACTCGTACACGTGGTCGTACGTAATGTGTCATGGAGGTCACTGTTATCCTCGTTCATTGTATTCTTTGTAAAGTTTATTCCCCATCCTGACCCGTAGGGAAGATTATACGATGTACAAAGCAGGCTCGCTAGTCGTTCATACTGAGCAGAAATATATTATAGAAAATATATATTAACTGTTACCGTGTAAGCTTCGCTATTTACGGGACTTTCTTTGTATGTTGGATAAATATACGGTAATATCATGAATTGAAGGGACTCTTTTAGACGTATCTGATGCAATCCGTCGCCAGTCGAAACCTCTTTTGACCTCTCCATACACTTTGATAGATACACTGTCTTTGATCTTACTCATGTTGGTATAACTTGGTCTGTTCCACTTTCAATCGCGATTTACAAAAAAACTTACTTTCCTTAAGGCAAATTCATTGTCGCTCTATTTACGCTATTACCAGAATCATTTTGCGCGTGGCCACTCGTGTTCGGAGAGTAATACAACCATCCTTCCCCCCCCACAAGGAGTTATAAGAACTCTTAGGACTTGGACGATGGTGACAACTCGATCAAGTAGGTTAGCGCCTAGCAGTTTTATTGCATATAATGTACACAGTTTGGCCTCGTAACGATCAAATGCGCCTTGAATTTTGATTTTATTATATCCACTAGATTTATATATCCTCACGCCTTCCCACAAGGGTCCCCGAAGGGGTAGGCAGAGGTGTATAGGTAATACCCACACACCCACTTTCCGCCAGAGGTATATTAGGTGCCAACGTGACAGATGGCGAGTCCATCGCCGTTACTCAAGCACGACTTTAGATACGCCTTTGAATTTCTTCTCAGACGTATGCAGGTTTCCTCTCGATGTTTTCCTTCACCGTAAAGCTCGTGGTGTGACTAATCACCGTACTTAAGTTCAGAAAAACTCATTGGTACAGTCGGGATTCGAACTTGCGACCTTTGCGTCGCAGGCAACTGCTCGAACCACTCGGCCACCACGGTTCGTCCACTATATATATCCACTACATTTATCGTTCAATATAAGCATAAAATGCGACACAACTGGTCCATATTCGCTTTTGAACCTACTGAAGTGCTATTACCGCAGTCTACAGACGCTTGCAACAGAGATAACGCTCGCACTCTGCCGACCCTGCAGGAAACTAGTCACACACTCCGGGAAGAAACTTGTTTAGTGGTTCTAAGCAAGCAATTCTGGACTGTACCGATCATCAAAGACGCTTAATTGGCGAACGACGCCGAGAGATAACGTGCTGCTAGGCGACCGAGGAGTGAACGTGGCAGCTGTGGTCACTCATTTTACGGAACATGCATCCAGTCGATGAACTTCGCTATTCGATCAGTTTGCTCTTTAGTAATTTTGCCAAGAGTAGGTTTACTAACGGCCACACCATTACTAACGATTGTCATCCCAAATTCAACAACGCTATAGCGACCGATGTCGGTATATGACGTCTGTAATTCTGTTCTTTTCACACTCTTGTATACTAATTATTTGATGACTAGGAATTTAAATACCAGTTTCAGTGGAAACATATTGGCTTCGCAGTAGATCAAAAATAACTTATATTAATTGAAACGAAGTCAATTAATACCTACTTAGAAAAAAACTACAATCTGAATTACGTATGTAACAACGCTTTTATGAATAAGACTTATACAATCGCCGTGGTGGCCGAGTGGTTCGAGCAGTTGCCTGCGACGCAAAGGTCACAAGTTCGAATCCCGACTGTACCAATGAGTTTTTCTGAACTTAAATACAGCGATTAGTCACACCACGAGCTTTACGGTGAAGGAAAACATCGAGAGGAAACCTGCATACGTCTGAGAAGAAATTCAAAGGCGTATGTATAGTCATGCTTGAGTAACGGCGATGGACTCGCCATCTGTCACGTTGGCACCTAATATACCTCTGGCGGAAAGTGGGTGTGTGGGTATTACCTATACACCTCTGCCTACCCCTTCGGGGACCCTTGTGGGAAGTCGTGAGGATACAATCAGAAGTTCATAAATATAAAAAAATATGTTAATTCCGGTTTGGACTGGTCTAAACCTGATTGAACACACAATTAATGGATTTGTTCAAAACAAATTATCATAATTATATAACAGCCCCTTTCATCCATAAGAAAATCCCAGCGTAAACAATAAAAATACTTGAAAGATTAAGCCACAAGTACATCACAAACAAATTGAAATCATGTTTTAATTTTTATATGATTTTACGACATTTATTGGCTGTCATAAACAACAAACATTAGATGATAAAAATGGCCGGACCCATTCATTCCATTATTCTCGAGCCATTTCTGACAAATATGTGAATGTCCTGACCCAGCCATCAATCACCGCATACCTTTAACCCCATCGATCCCGAACCGTATCGTATATCATTCGTTTTAAATTTTCCCGAACCGATGACAGCGTGTGATTAAACGTTTGAAAAATTGTCGAATTAAACTCTTTACAGTCGGTGTGATTGTCGTTCGCGTCATTCGAATTTACATTAGGTGGTATCGTTACGACTGGAGTTGGGATACATTATTTTAATCTTTTATGTCTTTACACATTTCCACAAAGATTAAAAGATCATAGTGCTGACATTACATATGGCGAGTCCATAGCCGTTTCTCAAGCACGACTATATAAACGTCTTTGAATAAATAATATAAATATATCCTCACGCCTTCCCACAAGGGTCCCCGAAGGGGTAGGCAGAGGTGTATAGGTAATACGCACACACCCACTTTCCGCCAGAGGTATATTAGGTGCCAACGTGACAGATGGCGAGTCCATCGCCGTTACTCGAGCACGACTATACATACGCCTTTGAATTTCTTCTCAGACGCATGCAGGTTTCCTCTCGATGTTTTCCTTCACCGTAAAGCTCGTGGTGTGACTAATCACTGTACTTAAGTTCAGAAAAACTCGTTGGTACAGGCGGGATTCGAACTTGCGACCTTTGCGTCGCAGGCAACTGCTCGAACCACTCGGCCACCACGGCTTGAATTTCTTCTCAAACGTATGCAGGTTTCCTATCGATGTTTTCCTTCACCGTCAATCATTGTACTTAAATTTTAAACTCATTGGTATAGGGATTCAAACTTGCAATAATTGTATTTGCTTGTGGCCACGGCCCACCTTGCACGTCGTCGCGGCTTTCGTTGGATAATGACGCATACCTATATCAATATTCATCCCCAGAAAAAGGTGTTAAAGAGTAACAAGCTAGGTTCACAAAATAAAAATTAAAAATATTGTTATGTACTTATGGCATAGTTGAATTTGATACTGTAATTGTGCATTCACTTGCGTGTGCTTTTAAGTGAGGATTTTTTGAAACGATTTAGTGACTAAGCAAACACAGCTAAGGGCTGTCTGATCAGAACCATGACTAAGGGCAGTGCTGATTCGCGTGCTAGGGAGCTAGGGTGAACTGGTAAAATATGCTTTACATGACATAATTTATACTACAAGCATGAATATGGCATAAGCCCAAGATTTTTATTTTTTGTATTGTCTCTCGTAGCGTGAGTTCCGGGAACTTTTGCTACTTAACCGGGCAATGGCGAGACCTGGGCCTCCAGCCAGTCATAAGCCCAAGAGTCATTCCGTACGTAAATATAGATAGCCATCCACGAAGTCCCACTATTATCCCTCATAGTTCCTAATATTTGAGTATTGTCCGCACACACTGATTACCTATGAGTGCAGACGCACACAACAATTGATAGACTCGGGTCAAGCTCGCCGCTACCCGCGACCCCCTCGACTAGACATTTGTGGGGCGCATCTTCGTGGAAAAAACAATCTATTATATTGAACTAAACTAGGACACTAAATACTTAATTAGGAAATTAATAACTAAAACCTTCACTTCGACCTCAAAATGTCATTACCAATCCAAGGATCTCAAATTCCAGCTTTCCTCTCTACATTTCCGATTTTCTCTAATCGAATTGGCACAATCAGTTCCAAACTTTCAAAGCCAAAGTGTTACCGTCGATATCAAAGCAATATAAGATTTTGGATCTTGAGTTGGTTGAAGTTAGAACAAGATCTGAATATAAATAAGTGGCGGAATAACAATGGGCTTTAGAAAGCGGTTATCATACACAGCTTTATCTAGGCATCACACGTACCAATTAATTCTCGACAGTATACTTGGATACAACCTCGTTTTACTCGCGTCAGCTTGCAATGATTTCAATAGGCGTATACAGAGGAGCATTATTTTTATTATTAAGGTACACCAACAATATACATATTTGGACACTATAATATAAAAATCTAAAATTAAAATCCTGATATGTATGTACATCAATAATAGGCATACACAACACATTTTATAATCTGTTACATAATTAAAAAAAAAAGAAATTGAGTAATATTTGTCTTTGCTTATCTATGCACACTGTCTAAATTTTTTTATCTTGCTTTTAAAGTTCTTTATAGAGATGGGAAAGATGTCTACACATCTAGCCTTCCGCAGATGGAATTATATTAATGCCTCCACAGCATATATAAATGTATAATTTTGACAGTAAATAAATAAATCTATAAAATAAATGTTATTAGTAATTCTTTCTTAAGCGTATGAAGATTTCCTCTCGAATTTGATTTCAGAAAAGTTTACGGCTTATACCAATGAGTTTTTCTGGTAATGTATCATACCCCAAGCATTAAGGCGAAGAATAACATAAAAATAATGTATTAAACATAGTCAGGAACGTCTGACATGAAATTCAAAACACGCCATGCGTTTGAAAGACGGCGATGGACGCGCCATTTGTCACGTGGGCTTAGAAGCCCTCAGGCGAAAATAGTTTGAGTCCTGGAGGCCGAGAGGATCGAGTGAAGTGAGTGAAGTGAAGTGAAGTGAGTAGAAGATCTGCAACACATAGATTGCAAGCTAAATTCCCAACTGTACCAAAGAGTTTTTATATATGAAAATATCGGAAGGTACTTACGATGTAATATAAGATTTATGTATTCAAAATATCTGCTCCTGACTGCAAAACTTGAGGTCGCGGGTTCGAATCCCGCTGAGGGCAGCTTGGATGGCCTATATATCTATCTATATAAGTAAATATATCGTTGTCTAGTTACCATAACACAAGCTTTGCTTAATTTGGGACTAGGTCAATTTGTGTGGAATTGTCCCAGGTATTTATTTATTTATACTTTATTTGTTTCATTTATTACATTAATATTATATTGAAATCGGTAGGTATCTAGTTTGAGTCCATCCATGTAACAAATAATGTAGTAAAAATTCAATTTACTGCTATGTAAATGAAACTTCCAACCCTTTTACGTCCAACTTCGGTCAAAAAGACAATCCTTATCAAACAGAACCTTCATGTTGAACGGTGATGTCCCTCCAAGGAAATTGAAAATATTGCGAAAGGACCTACATTAGGGCTATCCCGGTCCTTTGATGGGACCCCATGTGTTTGAAAACTGCTATATGAAAGAATAAATTAAAGATATCTATGAGTACCTACGACATTTGACATGTGTACGAGTTAGAACGAATTGTAATTGGAGGAGAACCTTATTCGATAATACGACCAAGTGACAGAAATTGAGTCCATCGTCGTTACTTAAGCACGACTAATCAAAAAAAAAAAAAATATTCAACGTAAGAGACAAAGGGAACACTTATTGAACGTCACACACACACACACATACATACATAGTTTGTATTTTCACTTTTTTTAAAATGTTTTTATATTTTTATTTTATTATATATGGCCAAACTTCCTGTTGCGACTGTATATTAATGCATGCTGTGGTCTCCTGTAACTGAAGGGACACGCTTGTCTAATATTGTAAAGATTATGTTTGTGTACTTTTCGTGTAACCTTTGTTGGAGATCCATAAATAAATAAATAAATAAATCACGCCGAGTCCCTAACGGGGTAAGCAGAGATTATAGAGCGCCAGTTCTCTCCAGACTAACATACATCTTTCGCTTCGTCCATTTTACATACGCTTTTGAATTTCTTGTCAAATGTATGTAAGTTTCCTGTTGATGTTTTCCTTCACCTCAAAGATCGTGGTGTGACTACTGTACTTCAGTCCAGAATAACTAATTCGTATAGTCGAGATTCGCACTTGCAATGCTTGTGTTGTAGGCAACTACTTGAACCACTCGGCCACCGCGTCCCACTATTGAACATTTTATTATAGATAAATAAATGTGGATGAACCGAATGAGGAAGCCTAGAGAGAACTGGCGCTACCCTGCCTTCCCATACCTATGTATGTATTTTCATAACAAAAATCCGTAGTCATGTTCTATATAGAAATCACATTAGGGATTTTGTACTTGTAAAGCCAATAAAATACATAACACCACCACCAATACTGTACCTGCACTAGGCGGGTAAACATTAATAACAGCTTGTCATTCCTTCATATAAAAACTTCAGTAAATAAGCGAGTCTTAAGTTCTCAAATGTTATATAAAATATAAAGGTTCTATTCAAAGAGTTCTCTTCTTTCAGACTAAAACGGAATGCCCTTTTTCCTTTACAAGTTGGAAAATGTGTCAAGTGCTGTAAACTAATTATTTCCGCCACTGTATTTTTCAGTTCGCGCCCGGAAGTTGTTCGCTGGAGTGAAATTTTCAATTAACTCAATTTTCATTTCAAACACTTAACTTGATCAAAATGACAATTTGTCGTTGCTCGCTAATTTGGCTAATTGATTTTAGTTTGATTAATTGAATTATTGGATTTTGTTTCATCCAGTGTTGTTGGCATGTCATGTAATTTTTTAAATCTTAAATGCGTTGAACGTATTTCGCAATTCGTTTCCCTGTTTTCGTTTATACCTCTCACCCCACCATTTCCAAACGTATCACTTAAGTTATAGTACAATTATAGCATAAGTGCATATGAAAAGGTAATTAGCATCTTCAACCCGTTTCAGAACCCCAGAGGTAGTAAGAAGTCCAAAAACAACCTTGTCTCTTAAAATATATAATGTAGGTGTTAACGAGACAAACGGCGAGTCCGTTGCCTTGCGTCTTTCTCCGCAAAGGAAGATTTTAGAGCTTTATATCTACACACTTACCCAAGAATCTTCCCAAAGGGTTTTTTTTTTAAATTTTGTTATTTACACCAATCTTAATAAAAATGTATTACATTTCATTTTCTATTTCTTTTGTTGGATTTTCTATAAAAGCACGTTTTTTAACAATTATAATTTTTTTAACATAAAATTCTTCGGTCCTTGATAAGTGTATGCCAAGTTTCGATTTGAAGAAAGTAATAATTGTGTTCAACGTTTCTGTTTACTTACTATCTATACTAACATACGTATGAAGCTAAAAAAGTGTGTTAAAAACTTTAGTCGTAAATACATACATATCTGTATTATAACTATGATAAAACTTGTTTGTACTAAAAGAGACCATTCGTCTTTTACGTTTCTTCCATCAAAAATAAATGTCTGTATCATGCAAGTGCTATCATTGCTTGTCTACGCTACGGTGACCGCTTGCTGTTCGGTACGACGTCTCTATGTATGCCTTTGTAGTTATTTTAATATCCTAACGCCTTCCCACGAGCGTCCCCGAAGGCCGAAGGGGTAAGCGGAGGTAGTACCCAAAAACCCGCTTAGTTATATATAAACGCTATAAAAGTCATTTCAACGTTTCGAGACTAAATCAGGGACGTCTTGAAAAAGGCCCGGTCAAGAGTATCCTAAACCGAAGAGCATGTATGAAAGGAATAATGAAAGGGGACGAAGCGAGACAAGTATGTAAGGATCGTAGCAAGTGGAAAGAAGTGGTCTCTGCCTACCCCTACGGGAAAGAGGCGTGGTTATTTGTATGTATGTATAAAAGTCAGATAGCTTTCTGTTTGGTTAAACCTTCAATTACGGAACTTTGCTAAAAATAGAGTTAGTCGAGTGACAAATTAGTTAATCCCTGTGTTTGTCTCAAACATTCCCCGTGAAAGTTCCTAGTTATTAAACGGGAAAAAGTTTTCCGAAAGCGTAGCTTCAGTTCGGAAAATTGGCACTGAAACCGCGTATAAATTCCCGGCAGCCGAACATGCGAACCATTGATCTGATTCGTCTCGCAGTTTTTGTATTGAAAATTCCGGAAAAATCTGCCACAATCTAGTTTCACCGAAAATGTATTTTTTATATAATTTGTAGCAAAAAATACGATCGACATACATACACTATACGTATACATATACACACGGTACACTTTGTTCGTTCTATTTATCCTATTAATATTATAGGTACATGCAAAAGTTTCGGAGGATGTATGAATGTTTCAAACTAAATCAATCGCGATACATTATTTACTTTAGTTATGAAAATTCAATATGTTTTATTCAATCAAAAAAATACGATCAGCTAACATACCACAACGACCATATTATAAATATTTATTTATTTAGGTCTACCAACGTATGCATACATACATACATATCATCACGCCGAGTCCCTAACGGGGTAGGCAGAGAGTATAGAGCGCCAGTTCTCTCTAGACTTACATACCTCTTTCGCTTCGTCCACATTCATCAGTCTCTTCATACATGCTCGTCGGTTTCGAGTACTCTTAACGTTCCCGTCCTTCAGAGTCCGATCTATTTGATCCAGGTAGTTGGAGCGTGGCCTTCCTCTGCCTCTTCTTGCATACACTTTTGCTTTGTATATCTGTTTCGTCAATCTTTCTTCACTCATCCTTTCTATGTGTCCAAACCAACGTAACATGCCTTTCTTCATCTTTACAATCACGCCCTCATTCACGCCAGTTGATTTGCGAATCTCTTCATTGCGGATTCGATCTAATATCGTTACGCTGCACATTTTTCGAAGAGATCGCATCTCAACTGCATTCAAGCTATTTTCATACTTCCTCTGACATACCCAGGATTCGCTGCCATTAATAAGGTGGTGGCACCAATATCGCGTTGTGGACAGCAACCGAGCATTCTTATACCAGACTTTTACTGCCCATCAACGCCGACATGGCCCTCATTCACCTTATTTCCGGTGCAGTTATCCTTCTTCAATATCTTTTTCATACTTTCCATCTCGTGAACATAAGCCTGCATATAAAATTCATTCACTTGCTCCTCTAGAATTTGCCCATTTACCGATATAGCACACTCGGTCACTTGTTCATCTCTTTCGAATACCAGAACCTTAGTCTTGCCAGCGTTTAGGCGCAGCCCCTTCTTTTCACATTCTACTTTCATTATGGTAACTAGTGACTGCAGTTCGCCCTCTGATGACGTCAGTAAAACCGCGTCATCGGCGTATAATAGGCAGTTGACCACAAAGTTTCCCATTTTCACTCCACATCCGTTCGTTCTTAGTGCTCTCAGACAGTTATCTAGATATATAATGAACAGCCAGGCAGACATGATACACCCTTGTTTGACCCCGACTTCACATCAAACCAGGGTGACATCTCACCATTAACCCTAACGCACGCCTCGCTATCACTATAGAGTGATTTCACGGTATGCAGTAGGGAACTGCTCACTCCATATCCAGGCAACACGTCCCAGAGTTCCTTTCGTACGACTCTATCAAATGCCTTCTCCAAGTCGACGAAAGCGCAGAAAACCTTTTGGTTACTATCCAAAAACTTTTCCGCGATTCCGCGAAGCGAGAAGGTTTGATCCATACATCCTCTTCCTGGTCTAAATCCACCTTGGGATTCCTAGAGAAACCTTTCGGATCGCTCTTGCATTCTTATCGTCAGGATCTTCGTGTACACTTTAATAGCTAAGCTGACCAAGCTGATGGCTCTGTAGTTTGAGCAGTCCAATCGTGATCCCTTTCCTTTATAGAAAGGCACGATGACTGCTCGCTTCCAGTCGTCCGGAACATCACCCCTTTCCCAGCAAAGATTGCATAGCAAATAGATGACGTCCCAGACCGCTGGTCCACCGTACTTGATCATCTCAGCCGTAATCCCATCTATTCCCGCAGCTTTTCCACATTTCAGACTTCTTATCGCACTTACAATCTCTCCCATAATTATTTTATCCGCTATAGGATCCTCGACAGATTCTGTTGGAGGCAGCTCTGTGAGTAGATCAGCGGCATCATCATCATACATATCTTTGTAAAATTCACTCCATCGCCTGAGGACGTCCGTTTTGTCAGTCAGTATGTTATTGTCCTTCGAGAAAATCACATTCATCCTACTACTAGCTGTAACACAATTTCTGGACTTCTTAACTTCCCTCCAAAAAAGTTTTGCATTGTCCTTGAAATTCTGTGACAGTTTTTCGTCTACAGTCATTTGGAACCTCTAACGCTTCTGAGCTATTATCTCTTTCGTACGATTTTTTTGCAGGCGGTATTTTTCTTTCATCTTTTCTTTCATACTCTCACTTGAGCTGGACATAGCCAAAATGTCTTGCCTTGCATCCTTCTTCTTTTTAACTTCTTCTTTCACTTCATCCTCCCACCAACCATCGCCATTTTTGGTTGTCCGCCCTTTCGAAATGCCACAAACCTCTTTCGCGGCGCATAATATGCTGGACTTAAGGAACTGCCAACAAACATCGACACTCTCAAACACATCTTTCGGCGGACAGGCTAGCTGTTCAGATACCCTTTCTTGATATCTGTCTCTAATAGCCGCATCTTGAAGCCTCCAGCTTTTGATGCGGTCTGCGACTGCAGAACAGGGACCCCCAGCGCGGGATCGCCAGTCCGCGAACAGACCCCTTATCCTAGTTATAACTAGGAAGTGGTCCGTTCCCAGGTCAGCTCCCCTATACACCCTGGTGTCCATCACCTGTGTTCTGAGTCGCTGATCTATTAGAAACAGATCTATCATGCTTCGCTCATTTTTCCGTTCCCATGTATATTGATGAATCCTTTTGTGGTCGAACATGGTGTTCGCCACAAAAAGGTCTCTCTCCATGCATACATCTAATATCAGCTTGCCTGCCTCGTTCACTCTCTTATCACCATACTTGCCGAGTACTGCCTCGTAATCATTACGGGCTGTCCCGACCCATCCATTCAGATCACCACAAATAATCAGCTTTTCATTCCCTTCTTTCATCTCTAGAACATTACTCACACATTCCCAGAACTTATTCAGGTCGCAAGTGTCCGCTGAGGCCACCGGAGCATACACCGCGACTAAAAATAGTCGGGTAAGGCCTATTTTAAAGCGGGCCCAAATAAGTCTGGGGCTCACCGCATCATAACTTATCATACATCCTGCCAAGCGGCTGGATAGTAGAATTCCCACTCCCTGGCAGGCGTGCTCGGTGTTTGCCACTCCTGACCACAGCACTAAACTCCCGCCCGGGAGCTCGTCTACTCCACTACCCTTCCGCTGGGTTTCAGACAAGCACACAACATCTAACTCGCTCTCTGTCATAACATCGATCAATTCGTTCATCTTATCAGCCATACCTCCTCTTACATTCCATACACCCATCCTACACCCCACACTCCACTTCCCGCCGTGAGGCACTCCGCGTGATGGGTGGCGGTCCCCATCGCCGCACTGTGCTGAATTTTTCGCACCAGCGGGGACGGACTGGTGCGCGTCGCCTCGGGGGCACGCCCTAACAGCCGTCCGGCCAATGCGCATCGAGTGGAATTGCAGCCCTCTGGGCTGGCAGGAATCGCGACGTGCACGCTTCCACTGGGATCCCCATATGCATATAACGTATGACGTATGACGAGGGACGTATGCATATAATAATACCTAAATACTTTTGAAAATTTAAAACTAAAAGTAATATACAATAATAGATGAACACGCCTTGCATCAATAACAAGAGTAAGCTTAAATGGTGATTGATAGAATAAAAATTCTACATGCTGCTTGCGATTAAGCGGAGCGTATCCTCGTAAGATCCGCCACAGACTTTATATTAGTCAGATAAAACATGTAATATTATAATATTTAATTACCAGAAAAAAAAACCAATGACATAAAGTCGGGCGAAACCATGGGGCACACCTAGCCGAGTAGTGTTAGTACTCACCTGCACAGCTAAGTCTTTGCAGGCTACACCAATGAGTTTGCCGAACTTAAATGCAGTGTTTATACACTACAAGTGAATGTAATTTTAATAATAATAATATAAATAATAATATATCCTCACGCCTTCCCACAAGGGTCCCCGAAGGGGTAGGCAGAGGTGTATAGGTAATACACACACACCCACTTTCCGCCAGAGGTATATTAGGTGCCAACGTGACAGATGGCGAGTCCATCGCCGTTACTCAAGCACGACTATACATACGCCTTTGAATTTCTTCTCAGACGTATGCAGGTTTCCTCTCGATGAACGGTGAAGGTTTTACGGTGAAGGAAAACTTCACCGTAAAGCTCGTGGTGTGACTAATCACTGTACATAAGTTTAGAAAAACTCATTGGTACAGTCGGGATTCGAACTTGCGACCTTCGCGTCGCAGGCAACTGCTCGAACCACTCGGCCGCCACGGCACAATTTTACCCAGACTTTTAGACATGTACTCAAATATCATAGCTCAGGTTTTCCCTGGAGACAGCAAGGAGTTCTTCAAGAAGGGTGTGAAAAGATTCCGGATTCTCGGCAACGCGCGAGTGATACCCCTGGTGTTGCAAGCGTCCATAGGTGGCGGTCACCGTTTAAAATTAGACGGACCCCATTCTTAAAAAAAACTCAAATGCTTAACATGACTGTCGCAATTGTCGTAATATGACAAAACTTTCAACAATTACCGTATGTCTTGTCGGGTGTAAGAGTTATTAAATAAGGTGGTGGCACATTTTAATAATTGCCCATAAAACTTGGGAACAAAAGTCGTTAGAGGAACGAATTGAGTTGTACGCACGAGCCATGCATATAAATTGTATTCAATATTGTTCCACTTGAAATCAAAGTGGTATCTCAGTTATTAATTGAATTGTATGCGTTGAAAATTTGTAGTTACATTTTTGTGAAAATGATAATTTAAAATTCACGCAATTGAGTAACAGAAATGAAGACACAAAAATACATAATAATAATAATAATAATAATATATCCTCACGCCTTCCCACAAGGGTCCCCGAAGGGGTAGGCAGAGGTGTATAGGTAATACCCACACACCCACTTTCCGCCAGAGGTATATTAGGTGCCAACGTGACAGATGGCGAGTCCATCGCCGTTACTCCAGCACGACTATACATACGCCTTTGAATTTCTTCTCAGACGTATGCAGGTTTCCTCTTGATGTTTTCCTTCACCGTAAAGCTCGTGGTGTGCTTAATTAATTAATTGTAATTAATGACTAAACTATACATTTTAAGAAAATGCTTAATAGAGAATTATAAGTAAAAATTTTGGATTTTTTTTTCATACGTGCAAGGCCCACTTGATGGTTACTGTCGGCCTATTTACGCTCACCTCAAATATATCTCTCGAGGAAAAAGGGTGTGTGGTACTACCTATACACCTCTGCTTACCCCTTTCGGAAAGCTTTGTGGGAAGGCGTGATGATATATAACATAAGAATGTCATCAAAATTAGCTAAACACTTTCTAAGCTACGTCTTATTATAAAATAAATTACAATTTTATCTCAAACGCGTATAGTCGAACAGTTAGCGGCTGTCATTATATTTTATGGTGTTTTATCTGGTCGCCCTCGAGATGTGCGATTTCCTCTAATGTCTCCGGGAAATTCACTCCTTTTCATGTATTTTACGCTACACGATGCGCTTTCGACACGATACTGGCATTAAATTTTTCTCTTACCACCACGCCTTCGCACAAAGATCCCCACACAATCAAACGCCTGAGATATATGTAGGTGCCCTCGTGACAGAGTGCGCCGCCGTTACTCACAACACGATTCATGAACGTATTTGAGTTTCTTCTCTAACGTACTCGTATACAGACTTCCTTGATTACTGAATTTTGGTTGGTGCAGACAGTCTACAATCTTGATACCTCGAGCCTTCAACGCTTACATATAATATTTATCACTTAGAAGTATGCAGGACTAGAGAGAACTTGCCCTCTATTCTCTCTGCCTACCACGTTAGGTACTTGGCGTGATGATATGTATAAATGTATATATATATATATATCCTCACGCCTTCCCACAAGGGTCCCCGAAGGAGTAGGCAGAGGTGTATAGGTAATACCCACACACCCACTTTCCGCCAGAGGTATATTAGGTGCCAACGTGACAGATGGCGAGTCCATCGCCGTTACTCAACCACGACTATACATACGCCTTTGAATTTCTTTTCAGACGTATGCAGGTTTCCTCTCGATGTTTTCCTTCACCGTATATATGTATTACATAAAATAATATTTTAATGTGTAATGTAAAATATTTGAACCTAAACAATCGAACAATATAAAAGGCCAACCTCTTATCTAAGATAAGTGCGCCTAAGTTACGCACATGCCACCCAGTTTTCGACGCCCCGCCATTGACGTGGAAAATTTACGCGGTGCCATTGTCAAGCTTATTGCTAAAACTGTAATTGTCTCACAAAATTATTCAATTTTGCTCTTCTCCGTAGAAGCATTGTTTACTTATATGGTAATATGTAAATTGGGGAAGATGAGTTCAAATGCTGGCCATGTTGGCCATGTTGGCTGCCAACTCTGCTATACCTTTTTATACCAGTAAGGTGGAAAACAAGAGCGTCTGCCTCGTGCTAAGCTCTAACCTCTGCTAGAAAATGCTTGCAACAAGGCAATGAATCGCAAGTTGTTGATCCTGCAGGAATCTTTACACACTCTTCTCGAATAAAAGCCGTGGTGGCCGAGTGGTTCGAAAAGTTGCACCCGACACAAAGATTGCAAGTTCGAATCCCGACTGTACCAATGAGTTTTTCTGAACTTAAATACTGTGATTAGTCACACCACGAGCCTCACGGTGAAGGAAAACATCGAGACTAAACCTGCATACATCAGAGAAGCAATTCAAAATCATACGTATGCTTGCCGTGCCGTGCTTGAGTAACGGCGATGGACTCGCCATCTCATCTTTGATATACTTTAATAAATATATTTTTAAAATATAATAGACTATATTAATATATATATGTGTACAATCCGTTTATGTCATATTCACGTAATGGTTGTACTATGGCAGGTTTATTTGTATTGTGGCCGGTAGATGGCACTATACCTTTAGTAATACTTTGTGAATCGCGCTACCATGGCGTTCTACGTGTATGTATATACTCGGGTTGAACACACAATAAATATTCGACACTTTTTGGGGAATTTTATGTCGTTTCATTGTTAACCCGATCCCAGTACCTACTTTCTCGAGGAACAGAGCATCAGTTTGTTCAATATGTATATATATATTACTGTTACACAGGTGAAACTATGCCGCAAAGCTAGTCTATGGTATAAAAAGGTTCAACCTTTTGACGCTTATATAATACCTTCAATGTTAATTGAAACTATGCCGCAAAGCTAGTCTATGGTACAAAAGGTTCAACCTTTTGACGTATAATGTTAATTTATGTTTTTTACATTTAATTTCGGATCGCAAAAGAATTCTACCGCAGCTGCTGCTTCGGTAAGTACTTTTTCATCTTGATTACGAAACGAAGCGACCCTTAATTTATAACCTCTCAGCCTTAGTCGGGCGAAATTACGACGAAAAATCAAGATCGAACCCAGACACCGAGCGAAATGAATACTAATCCAAAAGCAATTAGCATTCGGATCACGTTTCGAGTACAACGTGTTAATCTTTTTGGAGGAAATGAGAAAACTTGGGCTTGCCCCGAGAACGTGTCGGAGGCTTTTTCTAATTTCACACCTTTATTCCATTCCAAATAATTAACATTATAAACTACTAGTTGCGCCCCGAGATTTCAATCGCGTGTAAAGATCGGTTTCATTAGTATAATTTTTCTAGATTCATTATTGGAACGAAACATATCCTATGTGTTAATCCAGCTAATATAGAATAGAATAGAATAGAATAGAATATTTTTATATATCTATCTCTGTGAAAAAAATCATTCAATTCTATTCAGCCGTTCTAGCGTAACAATTTTATGATCCATACACTCTCAAACTTTCGCTTTTCGCATTACGGTAAACGAAAATATCGAGAAGAAGCTTGCATACGTTTGAGAGGACCTGCACACCTCTGCCTACTCTCTGTGGGAAAGTGTGAATACCATTGGGACTCTCCTCTCTTGGGATCTCCTCAGAAATGGACCCAGCCCCAAATTAGGCAAAGCTTGTGTTATGGTAACTAGACAACAATATATTCACTTATATAAATAAATATACATTATACAAAGGACATCCAAGACTACGGCACAGATACTCGTGTTCGTCACATAAATATCTGCCCTCTGCGGGAATCGAACCCACGACCTCAAGTTTTGCAGGCAGGAGCTCTAATCACTTGACCAGACGGCCTTTAGTTTCTATTGGCTTTAATATTTCAGATGATTGCGTAAATACAAGCGATACAAGATAACATGTCTGGTCAAAACAAATTAGTTCCTAAAAATAGTTCGTGTAAGCACTTATTAAAGTTGTATTTATCACTGTCTTACGTTGGCTCAATTATCTACGCGGCGCCGTCTAATAAGGTCAAAGATTATTTACAGATGGCAATTAAATTGCTATCGTTAAATGCCTATCTAAAATTCAACATATTTTTTCATGTATGTAGAAGACACGATAAGGACTGTCACATTTTAAATTTTAAATTATTATAGCCACCGCGTTTAAGAAAAACTATCAGGGACTGGCGGAAAGAAATTCCACATTATGTTTTTTTTTTAAACATAGGCTTTCGTTTTTACTTAGCTGCTGATACTGTTCCAAGGATGAAAGCGCCAAGAGTTTTCATAACCAGTGAGCGTGCATGATGGGGCTTGAATTGGGTATATTTATAATAATTTG
>JACCPG010004728.1:0-33731 GCA_016069955.1 Drepana arcuata | reverse complement strand
GGCAGAGGAAGGCCACGTTCCAACTACCTGGATCAAATAGATCGGACTCTGAAGGACGGGAACGTTAAGAGTACTCGAAACCGACGAACATGTATGTAAGTCTAGAGAGAACTGGCGCTCTATACTCTCTGCCTACCACGTTAGGGACTTGGCGTGATGATATGTATGTATTCTTTATTAGTTCGTAGCTTGCATTATCTTATTGAAGGAAACGTGGATATTGCACTATTATTATATTCTATTCTATTCTATTCTATTCTATTCTATTATCTACGCGACGCATTTTAGTTTTCGAAAACCACGCGAACGAAGTCGCGGGCACAGCTAGTATATACATAAGATCTTCATATAATAGATCCTACTCGTAAATTTATTAACAAAATAAATAATAGATAATAAAATATTGTCTGTCATCCTGCATACCTGAGCATGTGTTTTTCGGCACGTGGTATGTTGGCGTCCTTTTCCTTTAGGATGAACCTGCGGACGCCCATCACGTACTTTTCCACCAAATATTCCCAGCTGGGGACCAAAACGAACTTGCAATCTTTGTGTTGCGGGCAACTAAGCGACCAAATTTTTTTTTTTTTGTGGCCGAGTGGCGGCCACAAAAAAAAAAAAATTTGGTATATGTACCATGTATACATCGATATGCTTTTTGTAAAAAGCGGTTATTTTAATATTACAAACAGACATTCAAATTTTTATTTATTTGTAGATTTCAGTGTCTCAAAATCAAAATCAAATCAAAATGCTTAGCAAGCACTAGCCTAGCTACTACTAGCTAGACTAGCATACGCCACCTTATATGTATGTACTAGCAGCCTCGGCCACGCGTTACTGTGGCTAAGGCTTTTATTATATTTCATTGTAAATTAATATCATGTCAAAAATTATATTTAGACCAAGTTTCATACCTATGGAAGCAACAGTTGAAAAACGTGTTTTTTTTTTATTTAACGCCCCCGCGTTCACCTTGCGGGTGGAGTTTCATAAAATCCGTTCTTAGCTGACCTTTACACCACGTAAGGAATACTCCCACCAAATGTCAAGTCAATCGGCCTTATAGTTCCTAGGATTTCGTGATGAGTGAGTTCACAAATGGCACCTCTTATATAAATCAAAATCAAAATATTTCATTCAACTTAAGGGACACAAGGAACACTTATTGAACATCACATATTTAATAAAAACTAAAGTTACCACCGTTTCCAAGAAAATACCTGCCAGGTGAAGAAACGGCGAAACAAACTCCCCGTTCTTTCTTTTAACATTTGTTCCCTTTTACGTATATATATAGGTTATCGAAGAAAAAAGTTTAAGGCAATGCTACCAGCCTTCTTAGCAGCCAACGAGGGCTTAGGTTGGAATCTACATATGTCGCGTTGACATGTAAATATTTCCGGCGAAGAAGTACCTAATATTGTTAAACCTACAGGGACCTTGTGAAAAGACGTGATTATATACTTATATATCATCACGCTGAGTCCCTAATGGGGTAGGCAGAGTATAGAGCGCTAGTTCTATTTAGACTTTCATACCTCTTTCACTACATTCATCAGTCTCTTCATACCTACTCGTCAGGTTCGAGTACTCTTGACGTTCCGTCATTTGATCATCTCTTTCGAATAGCAGAACCTTAGTCTTGCCAGCGCTTAAGCGCAGGCAGCCTAAGAAACCTCCTTTTCACATTCTTCTTTCATTATGGTAACTAGTATCTGTAGTTCGCCTTCTGATGTTGCTTGTAAAACCGTATCATCGGCGTATAAAAGGCAGTTGACCACTAAGCTTCCCGTTTTCACTCCACATCCGTTCGTTCTTAGTGCTCTCAGACAGTTATCTAGATATATAATGAACAGCCAGGCAGACATGATACACCCTTGTTTGACCCCCGACTTTACATTAAACCAGGGTGACTTCTCACCCTCAACCTTAACGCATATCACTATAGAGAGTGATTTCACGGCATGCAGTAGGGAACTACTCACTCCTTATCCAGGCAACACGTTCCAGAGTTCCAGTCGTACGACTCTATCAAATGCTTTCTCTAAGTCGACGAAAGCGCAGAAAACTCTCTGGTTAATATCCAGAAACATCACCGCGATTCCGCGAAGCGAGAATGTTTGATCCATACATCCTTTTCCTGGTTTAAATCCACCTTGGGATTCCCAGAGAACCCTTTCGGATCGATCTTGCATTCTGATCGTCAGGATCTTCGTGTAACATTTACTAGCTAAGCTGAACAAGCTGATGGCTCTGTAGTTTGAGCAGTCTAGTTATGATTCCTTTTCTTTATAGAAAGGTACGATGACTGCTCGCCTCCAGTCGTCCGTAACATCACCCATTTCCCAGCAAAGATAAATAAATAAATAAATAAATAAGATTGCATAGCAACTGGATGACGTCCAAGACTGCCGGTCCATCGTACTTGATCATCTCAGCTGTAATCCCATCTATTCCCAGTGCTTTCCCACATCTCATCGCTCTTACAATCTCTCCCATACTTATTTTATCCGCTATAGGATCCTCGACAGATTCTGTTGGAGGCAGTTCTATGAGTAGATCAGCGGCATCATCATCATACATCTCTTTGTAGAATTCACTCCATCGCCGGAAGACGTCTGTTTTGTCAGTCAGTATGTCATTATTCTTCTAGATAATTCTTTCATCCATCTATCCATCATGTGACAGTTTTTCATCTACAGTCAATTGGAACCTCTCACGCTTCCGGTTATATACAATTTTCCTTCTATATATTATACTTACTAAAGCTTAGCTTTGATCCTTGGCAATCTCGATGTATTATAGGTACTTAAGCTCACTCGATAGTATGTGGATCCAAGTTATAGATGCAAGCGTCGGCAGGCGATAGGGACTTTCGCAGCGCTCGGAAGTTGTCAGTCTGGAAGTGCCACTCATGCAGTGTAAAGAACTTCAACACGCCGTTCATTGTTTGGAGGCGTTCACAGACGGTGACTAGGTCCATCCTGCAGCCAAAGATATTATAGTTGTATTATAAATGTGAATATGTAAAACTATCTAATGACTATGATAATGAGCCGTGGTGGCCGAGTGGTTCGAGCAGTTGCCTGCGACGTAAAGGTCGCAAGTTCGAATCCCGACTGTACCAATGAGTTTTTCTGAACTTAAGTACAGTGAATAGTCACACCACGAGCTTAACGGTGAAGGAAAACATCGAGAGGAAACCTGCATATGTCTGAGAAGCAATTCAAAGGAGTATGTATAGTCGTGCTTGAGTAACGGCAATGGACTCGCCATCTATCACGTTGGCACCTAATATATCCCTGGCGGAAAATGCGTGTGTGAGTATTACCTCTGCCTACCCCCTCGTGGACCCTTATGAGAAGGCGTGAGGGTACTTCTACTTACAAAATATTTGTAGTTAGTTTTGCAGGAAAGGTGTGAAAATATTGAAGTTTTTTTTTTATACTACAAGAGTGGCAAACAAGCATACGGCCCACCTGATGGGAAACGGTTACCGTAGCCTATTTACGCTCACGATACCGAAATATCACTTGCGCGTTGCCACTCTGTGTTCGGAGAGTTATAGTGTGTTGGCAGCATAATGGGTTTAATCCCTTTGCTTCCAACACAATGTAACAATCCTCCCCCCTCCCCAAGGAGCTCATTACTGGCAACCTTATTCACCGCGTCACACAACACAATAAATTGTGTTATTTGGCTACGGACTTCTATAAGGTGGAGGTCCTACCCCAGTCAGGCAGCTCCCAATTCGGAAGGGAAACCCGTTATGCCCTACCTCTCTTAAAGCTACATATACCCGTGGTAAGCTTCTCAAGCGGGCACTAACAGAATACCAGGCAGACCACATGCTTATTTGACAGCTTTTCAGTAACACAGCAACGCGACAGTGGTATTGATCACTCAGGGGCATTGGCTTGAGGATACCTTTTGTGTTAGCCCCCGGAGGTCTCTAGGTCTTGATTGACCTCAGAATATTTTACTTCGTCGCAAAGCTCGTGGAGTGTTTTATCACGGTAGTGATACAAGTTTGTCGAAGCTTATCGGTACAGACCGCCAGGACTTGATTGCTTGGCTTGTGGAAGAAGATATCTAGCGGTGAGAGAAAGAGAAAGAATGAAAAGTTTCTGAATGGTCTCACTTTGGCTTAAGTCCGCAAAGCTTGGTGATGTGAGCCAAAGTGTGCATCGGAAGTGTGTGAAGTAGGGTTTCCGCTATTTTGTGTAGAATCCTGCAACAGGAAAGTACATGATATTAGTATAAGAGGTTAAGGAAGAAGCGGATGTTTTCGTTCTAGATTTTGTGTGGCCTCGACCTCTCATTATAATGCCACTCTTTGATAGTTTTGTATATCGGTGAGTCAGGTTTCCAGATAGGGTTAGCGGCTGAACTGACAGAAGCAGAGCACGAACACGATGCTGCTTATACAGTCGCTGTCAACATTCTAGAGATACACCAAGCGGTTTGTGAACTGATGTGCCCGAACCGAAAACAATGATGAAGCCATGAAGTAACTGAGCCTTATTCTAAGGTACTTGTACTAACTAATACTAACATACAACTTGTTATTGTTATCCTTATATTGTGTGTTGTTAGACATAATATGGGCCCATACCACGTGAGAGAGAATATTTTAGTGTAGTGTATGGCGGTGCATTAAAAATTACTTTTTTGAAATTTACTCCATATATAGATTTGTCGGCAAAAACGAAAATTATATTTTTTTTCAATCAATCAAAATCTTTTTATTTCACATAGGCCCAGGTGGGAACTCATAAAACGTCGAAAAAGAAGCACGGTTCGGGTTGGTCGCTTCCATGGAGAAGAACCGGCAAGAAACTCCATGGTTACTCTTTGGTTACTCTTGGTTACTCTTCTCACCACGAACATGCTAATACTATCGCATAAGCAGGTAAATTTTGCCACAAGGGAAGAGGCAATTTAGTTCTGATATCTGCCATGCTCAGACGCATTCACATCCAAAGTGTTTTCATGAGAACCTACTTATTTTGCAAGATGGTGATGCATGGGAACCACAGAGCGTTGTCCAACGGCTGCCGTTGTATTGCCGGCTGAGTCAGACACTTGAACTGCTGCCACGAGATGGGTTTCTCAGCTGAACAGCAGTTGAACACTAACACTTCTGTCGGCCTGGAAGTTAGGCATTATTATATCTCTACACTGACCCACAAGAGCCACCGTAGGTAGGAAGTGACGAAGTCAACAGGAACACCGCCAAGCTCGCTCTTATAGCTCGGTTTCGAAGAACACGACGGAGCCGTCACTCGCTGGAGTTGGATGAAGCCGGAGCACTTGGCCCTACGACGGCAATCTCGACACTCTGTACCCGAAATAGGATCGCGGGGGAAAAGGAGTGCCGGTATAACTGAGCACCGTTTTCGCGCAGCCGTGATCGTTGGATGATAGGCCGCTGATCCGCCTATGTGGCCAACTATATGGACCTCCGCCTTCGCGCGAGCAGAGAGGAGATGTGTCTGGCTCACACCTCTAACACCTAGCCGGCGTCCCAGCGTGCCCTCCGAACACTTTGCGCCAAAACACGCATATTGCAGGTAACTCCATGGAGATTTTATCAGAGTGCGGCTGACATAACCGATATGAGAATTCCCCACGTAAAAACTTACTCTCATTTCCCGAAACTTGAGTCCCAAAATTTGTTCTAACAGAAATATTTAGCTACGTAAGAGCAGACATAGGGTATGCCGGTCTCCTTTCCTCCTCACAATCATATTTGATGACTAGAGAATCATAATACAGCCTCACCTGCTGGTAGCAATGTGCCAAGCCGCGGCGATCATGGTGTCGATGGCAATGTCCACTGGGATCATGTCGGCGCGGACAGCTCCCTTGGCCCGGAGCACGTGCATCAAACCCTTGCCTACCGTCACCATCAGGCCACTGGGGCCGTTATAGCCCTCAACCCATCCGGGGTAAGGGTCGCGCAGAGCCGCAATCACTGTTCATAAATTTAATTTATATATCCTCACGCCTTCCCATAAGGGTCCCCAAAGGGGTAAGCAGAGGTGTATAGGTAATACCCACACACCCACTTTCCGTCAGAGATATATTTTTAGGTGCCAACGTGACAGATTATAGATGTAATTCCAGCATAAATGAATGTTAAGAGCCAAAGTTCGGGATAATTAAACACTACTAATAAACCAACTAAAAAGCCGTGGTGGCCGAGTGGTTCGAGCAGTTGCCTGCGACACAAAGATCGCAAGTTCGAATCCCGACTGTACCAATGAGTTTTTTCTGAACTTAAGTACAGTGATTAGTCACACCACCAGCTTTACGGTGATGGAAAACATCGAGAGGAAACCTGCATACGTCTGAGAAGAAATTCAAAGGCGTATGTATAGTCGTGCTTGAGTAACGTCGATGGACTCGCCATCTGTCACGTTGGCACCTGATATACCTCTGGCGGATAGTGGGTGTGTGGGTATTACCTATACACCTCTGCCTGCCCATTCGGGGACCCTTGTGGGAAGGCGTGTATATTATTTTTATTATAACATTGATTAGAATCAATGTTCGGTTTAGAAACCGAACAATGGCAATAACAAATGCACCTCTTGTATCCAATACCTTTCAGTAGTTCTTGAGTGTAAGGCAAACCCACGTCGTTACAGACTTTCACTTATAGAAAATGAAATAAATTTCGATATTGTTATATTATCTGTTCATTATGTAATCCAATAAGTTTTTCTGAACTTAAGTACAGTGATTAGTCACACCACGAGCTTTACGGTGAAGGAAAACATCCAGAAGAAACCTGCATACCTTCGAGAAGAAATTCAAACGCATATTACAGTCGTGCTTGAACAACGGCGATGGACTCGCGATCCGTTTCGTTGGAACTTAAAATAAATCTCTGGTGGAAAGTGGATGTGTGTGTACTACCTAAGCTCGTATGCCTACCTATTCAGGGACCCTTGTGGGATCGCGTGAAGAACTTAATTCCTCATGATTATACTCACCAATGGAAGGTCGGAATATGGCAGTACGGTATCTGTCGTTAGATGAGGCACGCTCCGCTACGACACTCTCTGCCATCGCCTTCGTGAACGTATACGTGTTAGGCCTGGGAGCTATGTATCTGCAACGGTGAGTGGAAGTGGAAACATGAATGGAAGGTTAAAAATATTATTAAGGCATAGATGGCCGAGCCTTAAAAAAGAAACCGGGGAGTTTTTTCGCCGTTTCTTCTTCTAGCAGTTTTTTTTCTTGGCATACATACATACATATATATAATCACGCCTCTTTCCCGTAGGGGTAGGCAGAGACCACTTCTTTCCAATTGCTACGATCCTTACATACTTCTTTCGCTTCATCCACTTTCATTACTCTCTTCATACATGCTCTTCGGTTTAGGGTACTCTTGACCTGACCTTTTTTCAAGACGTCCCTAATTTGGTCTAGAAACGTCCGCCTAGGTCTACCCTTCCAACACTTTCATTCACACTCGCCTTAGGTATACACTTTTTTCGTCAATCGTTCTTCATTCATTCTCTCGACATGGCCAAACCATCTCAGCATACCTTTCTCAATTTTTGTCACTACATCCTCTTTCAGACCACAACGTTTCCTTATCTCACCATGTTTCCTGCATTCACTCATTTTTCTTGGCAACGGTGGTAAATTGTTGAAAAGTTCCCTGTGTCCCTTATATTGACTAAAATATTTTGATTTTGATTTTAACAGAGCTACTTACTCGTGTGTAATCCGTCTTAATAAAAGTAAGTAAAGTAAAATAAAAATAAATTATAAGTATGGATGGCTTTACGTGAGCTTACTTCGGTGTGATCTCAGCAAGCAGTGATGAAGGCAGGGAGGAGGCGAGGGCGAGGAGCTGATTGAGGGGTACAGGGGGAGGGTACACTCGCTCCTCAAGCACTGGCTGATCCGTGTTGGCATACGCCGTGGACACGTGCACCAACGCCTGAGAATTATATAACAAAGGTTATTATCGCCTTGGGGAAACAAGGTTTAAAAAAATTATCTATACAAATATGTAGATACAATTTTAGTGTCTGTTTGTAATATTAGAATAACCGCTTTTGACTAAATGCATATGGATGTATACACGGTACATATACCAAAATCTCATTTTTTTATATTTTGTCTGTCCTGTTTGTTCCGACTAATCTCCGGAACGGCTGGACCGATTTTGACGGGCAGATAGCCGATGTAATAAGGAGTAACTAAGGCTACATTCATTGTAAGAAATTGGGCAATCATTTTTAGTTAAATTCCACGCTTTCTAGTTATTAATAATCCCACCACTATCAACACTAATATCAGCACTGCCTAGATTGACCACTTGTTACTTTGCAGATAGATAGATAAATAGATTGCAGTAGACTAGCAATGTAGGGTCAAATTTGAACGTATTGCTACGAGCATGAGGTTCGGGATAATTTAATGATAGCCGGTGGTTACACTATAACGACACTTTATTCTATAACACTGAATAATTCCGGAAACTTGTACGATAAATCACACCGTACACTATCACTATAACACTATTCACTACAACACAGTACTAGTAAAACACAGTAAACACTAGGCACTGCAACACTTCTACTCTGTGTAGACTACAACACAGTAAACACTAGGCACTGAAACACTTCTACTCTGTGTACACTTCTACTCTGTGTAGACTACAACACAGTAAACACTAGGCACTGAAACACTTCTACTCTGTGTAGACTACAACACAGTAACAGTAGAACACAGTAAACACTAGGCACTGAAACACTTCTACTCTGTGTAGACTACAACACAGTAACAGTAGAACACAGTAAACACTAGACACTGAAACACTTCTACTCTGTGTACACTACAACACAGTAAACACTAGGCACTGAAACACTTCTACTCTGTGTAGACTACAACACAGTAAACACTAGGCACTGAAACACTTCTACTCTGTGTACACTACAACACAGTAACAGTAGAACACAGTAAACACTAGACACTGAAACACTTCTACTCTGTGTACACTACAACACAGTAACAGTAGAACATAGTAAACCCTAGACACTGAAACACTTCTACTCTGTGTACACTACAACACAGTAACAGTAGAACACAGTAAACACTAGGCACTGAAACACTTCACTAACACTGTACACTCACAAAAGTCACTGATAAAACACTTGTGATCACACTCACTCGGAGAGAACTGAACTCGTACTGAACTAACTCAACTCCGGAATCAACTGACTGCCTCGTGCCCTGCCCGTGCCGTTTTATATGTGGCAACGGCACGACATACTGGAAATCAGTGGAAGGCTCTAGACCGCCATTAAGATGTAAGTTGAATTGCCGTGTGAATGCATCCACAGAACAGTGGTCGGGCGACGATAACAACTGGTTTACGTCCCTTCTTAATTGCATCCTTTTGTCTCGATTTCCAGCTAAGTGTTATTGTTCTATGACTCTCTCACGGCCAGACCTCTAGAACCTTCCATCGTAACAGTATGATATCAAATTAACCATTTCTATATCAGACCCTTAATCCAGCTATCAAACGAAATGGACGTTAGTGAACCGAAAGAAACAGACTTTTGTTAAGCAGGTGCAAGTTGTTTCTCAAGCGCGACTACATTATACGGATCTCTTCTCAAACGTATGCAGGTTTTCTCTCGAAGTGGGAATATTCACTGTGCTTGTTAAAAAATAAACTCATTGGAATTCATACTTGCAATATCTGTATTGCAGACAACTACAGTACTACACCACGGCTTAATGTACTAGCAAGTACCTCCAAATGCGGCAACTGGTCGCAAAGGTCCATCAGTGCTATCACAGAGGCCAGATTATGGCTTACTGCTATGGTGAGAGGCTCGTTGAATCTCAACGTCGCGGCGCAGTGAAAGACCACTGATACCTTGAATACAAACATTTGTAATGCTTAAAGGAAGAATACAGTACTTGACAATGTAAGTGAAAAGTTTTTTAAGCTTGTGAATTTGACTGTTAGGAAGTATTCCTTTTAATTAATGAACTGCTTTGTTTATTTTTAGCATTCGAGTTTATTGAGGAACGCAGGCTTAAAATCATAATTATTAGGTGCCAACGTGACAGATGGCGAGTCCATCGCCGTTACTCAAGCACGACTATACGCCTTTGAATTTCTTCTCAGACGTATGCAGGTTTCCTCTCGATGTTTTCCTTCACCGTTAAGCTCGTGGTGTGACCTGTACTTAAGTTCAGAAAAACTCATTGGTACAGTCGGGATTCGAACTTGCGACCTTTGCGTCGCAGGCAACTGCCCGAACCACTCGGCCACCACGGCTCTTTTTACTATTAACATATTTGGCATATTGCCTTAAAGCTACATTAATTTTTTTTTTATTACAAATTGTCAATTAGCTTCCGGTGACAGAACGCTATCGAAGACTGTAATAGAATTGTAAATTATGAAAATACAGGGGTCTAGGCTCCGAATATGATTTTGTCCCATTCGGTGTCGAGACCCTTGGTCCGTGGGGTCCTAGTGCTATAAGGCTATTTAAAGAAATAGCAAAAAGGTTGGTCGACATCACAGGAGACCGAAGAGCTGGCAGCTACCTCGGACAAAGAATTAGCCTAGCTATTCAAAGGGGGAACGCTGCCAGTATCTTCGGAGCACTGCCTAAAGGGACTCCTTTTAACGATATTTTTTAGTTATTATATTATTATTATTATTTACCTTAGTACCTATACAAATACCTCAATTATTCAAATAGAATTGCTATGTGCAAATATTGATCAAACCGCTTATATGGTCATCTTAATAACGGACTTTAGGAGTATCTGGATATGCCTAAAGGAGACAATACAAACTCTCCAGATACATTTATTAGAGATAACATTGTATAAAAAAAACTTTAGATTAAACGCAAACGCAACGATTATAAAACATACAATTTTGTATTTGATACTGAATCCCGTGAGATACTGAGAGCCGTGGTGGCCAAGTGGTTCGAGCAGTTGCCTGCGACGCAAAGGTCGCAAGTTCGAATCCCGACTGTACCAATGAGTTTTCCTGAACTTAAGTACAGTGATTAGTCACACCACGAGCTTTACGGTGAAGGAAAACATCGAGAGGAAACCTGCATACGTCTGAGAAGAAATTCAGAGGCGTATGTATAGTCGTGCTCGAGTAACGGCGATGGACTCGCCATCTGTCACGTAGGCACCTAATACACCTCTGGCGGAAAGTGGGTGTGTGGGTATTACCTATACACCTCTGCCTTGTGGGAAGGCGTGAGTATATATTATTATATTATTATTATTATACTGAATCCCACTTCACGTAATTGATGCTGCGCCTGCGCAGGGAAGGCGAGCCGCGGCTGCGCAGTATCGCCCTCCACCAGGCGCAGCTTGTCCAGTTGATCTGGGCAGCGCGCGCGGACTGCATCGAAGGCCTGACAATGACAAAAAATACTTTTACCCCTATGTAAAAGAAAACGAATGTTAAAAAAGAATACCGGGGAGTTTGTCTCGCCGTTTCTTCTCCTGGCATGTTTTTTATCTTGTAAACGGTGGTAACTGTATTATGTATATATTAAGTACTAGCTGTGCCAGCGACTTTTCCGCGTGGAATTAAAAAAAAAACTGTTTCTAAAATAAAAATAGCCTAAGTTACTCCTTTTTATCTGCCACTGTCAAGTCCCGTCAAAATCGGTCCAGCTGGTTTAGAGATTAGCCGGAACCAATGATGTATTATATATAAAAAACCTCATTGGCCGGAACAAACAGACAGACAGACGGACGGACAGACAGACAGACAAAAGTTATAAAAAAATATATTTTGGTGTATGTATGTAGTATGTATATATATATATATAGATGTGACGTTCAATAAGTGTTCCCTGCGTCCTTTACGTGGGATAAAACATTTTGACTTTGAAACACATATGGAGGTCGATACCCTCGATACACGTGATCTCACTTAGTAAGCAAGATGTAGGGAGGTTTGAGGGTTTAGGTTCACGTTCAGGACTAAAGGTTCTCGACGGGCAGTTACTTTAGTGATAGCATAATGGCACTGCTTCTACCTGTACAAAAGTTAACTCGTACTAGTGTAAGTGGTTAGTATCGTTCTGAGAACTTCACAAAACATGACTGTTCTGGCAGAAGGCGGAGCGATCATTTGTATGCTGTTTGCTTAAAAAGAGGTAAAAGGTCAACGCGCGAGCCT
The DNA here is from genome assembly GCA_016069955.1 of Drepana arcuata. NCBI lineage: Eukaryota > Metazoa > Arthropoda > Insecta > Lepidoptera > Drepanidae > Drepana > Drepana arcuata. The sequence goes on along the minus strand of JACCPG010004728.1, from coordinate 21,511 downwards.
TGGTAACCGCTTGCCATCAGGGGCCGTTTGGAGTTAGGTGTACCTGTGAGTGCTTCAGCTGCTGCAGACGCGTCTCGGGCTCGACCCCCTTCTTCTGCCTCATGAGGAGGTGCAGCTGCCCGATGTGAGGACACGTGGACAGGAGCCTCTCCACGAGGACCTGCAATATCAAATAATAAAAATATAACGCTTTCCCATGACGGTACCCGATGGGGTAGGCAGAGGTGTATAGGTAGTACCCACACACCCACTTTCTGCCAGAGAAATATTTTAGGTGCCAACGTGACAGATGGCGAGTCCATCGCTGATACTCAAGCACGACTATACATATGCCATCGAATTTCTGCTTCAGCGTATGCAGATTTCCTCTCGATATTTTCCTTCACCGTAAAGCTCGTGGTGTGACTAATCACTGTACTTAAGTTCAGAAAAACTCATTGGAACAGTCGGGATTCGAACTTGCGATCTTTGTGTCGCAGGCAACTACTCGAACCACTCGGCCACCTCGGCTTCTTTGATATGATAAATCTACACGAAATAAAGTTGAAGTGTTGTGGCATCATACATATCAGTTTTGTTTCTCGCCTTCCCACACGGCTTTATAGCACCCCTGCCCACCCCAGGAAGCCTACAAGGAAAGCGTAGTTACCTTGCCCATGAATCCAGTAGCGCCAGTGATGAACACGTCTCTTCCGGCGAAGAACTGCGGGATGAGAGGCACCGCATCACTCTGTTCTATTGGCAGTGACGTCTCCATTTTCTCTGTCTTGTTCAGGCCACAATAGCTTCTATTCCAAGTCCTTAAAGCCAGTCGTTTGCTCGTGACTCATAAGAACATTTCCGGCGCTGTGGGTGCTCAAAACTGTTGTGATACAAATTTATATTTTCTCGTGCTTACTGAACGAATTCACGAAGCCTGCAAGTAGCAAATTCCGATATTGACAGTAGCTTAAGGTTATGAATTTGTTAAGATACGGATGCTCTATTCTTCCTGCCGACCCCGTGAGGGGGGAGAGGGATGATATGAGCACTGGCAGCTTTGCCCTCGTAAAATATTGGTAGAATTCTCCATCAAATTACGGCCGTTTGGACTAGTAGTTAGAGCTCCTGAATGCGAAACTTGGGGTCGCGGGTTCGAATCCCGCTGAGGGCAGATATTTGTGTGATGAACGCGAGTATTTCTACCTTAGTCTTGGATGTCCTATGTATTTGTGTATATCTATCTATATAAGTAAATATGTCGTTGTCTAGTTAGCATAACACAAGCTGTGGTTAATTTGGGACTAGGACAATTTGTGTGGAGTTGTCCCGAGGTATAAGGTATATTTATTAAAAAAAACACCCTCTTTTCGTCGGGGTGGCAACGTGACAAATGGCGTTCAGAAACTAACATGTCAGCGACTTCGTTCAAAAAGGTAAATTAACTAACGGCTTCGCTTGAATTGCTATTACAGTTACAAATAAATATTCCAAAAGCAACTATTTAAAAAGCATTCCATTTAAATTACTAGGCCCTAATTGTAGGAACGGTTTCGACATTTAACCTGTGAATTACAATAACAATTAGTACGTACATACGTACAACAAATAGTAAGAACAGTACGCACGATTTATTTAAATATAAAGTAGTTCTACTTTATATTTAAACACGCCTCAGGGGCTCTTGTAGGAGAGTCCCTGATATTTACGGTGCCCCCCGCCATATTTTAGGTGTCAACGTGACAGATGGTGAGTCCATCGCCGTTACTCAATCAAGCCTTTGAATTTCTTCTCAAACGTTTGCAGGTTTCCTCTCGATATTTTCCTTACACCCCACGAGCTTTACGGTGAAGGAAAACATCGAGAGGAAACCTGCATACGTCTGAAAAGCTATTAAAAGGCGTATGTATAGTTGTGCTTGAGTAACGGCGATGGACTCGCCGTCTGTCACGTTGCCATCTAAAATATATCTAGCAGAAAATGGGTGTGTATTGGGTACTACCTATACACCTCTGCCCACCTCTGCCTACCCCTTCGGGGACCCTTATGGGAAGGCGTGAGGATATATTATTATTATAAGCGGGCACCACATTTAACGTAAACTATAAATGGTGTTATCTGGACACTCACCACTAACTGCAAATTCGATGGAGTTGAAAGTAACGTGTTTTTTATTTGTTTTTTTTTCTGTCTCGGTTTCCTGGTAGCACTATCCTTAGCGGTTGATGGTTGACTGATGCAGCGCCGAAGTGTGAAGCTTTGTTTATATGAGTCTGCGAGACTGGTAGGGCTGGCACTAGCGCTACGAGATATATATATATATATATGTATATATATATATATATATATAGAGCCGTGGTGGCCGAGTGGTTCGAGCAGTTGCCTGCGACGCAAAGGTCGCAAGTTCGATTCCCGACTGGACTGAGTTTTTCTGAACTTAAGTACAGTGATTAGTCACACCACGAGCTTTACGGTGAAGGAAAACATCGAGAGGAAAACCTGCATACGTCTGAGAAGAAATTCAAAGGCGTATGTATAGTCGTGCTTGAGTAACGGCGATGGACTCGCCATCTGTCACGTTGGCAACTAATATACCTCTGGCGGAAAGTGGGTGTGTGGGTATTACCTATACACCTCTGCCTACCCCTTCGGGGACCCTTGTGGGAAGGCGTGAGGATATATTATATTATTATTATATATATATATATTTTACACAACAAGAGTGGCAAACAAGCATACGGCTCACCTGGTGGGAAACGGTTACCGTAGATCAGTTGCGCGTTGCCACTCTGTATTCGGAGAGTTATAGTATGTTGGCAGCATAATGGGTTTAATCCCTCTGCTTCCAACACAATGTAACAATCCTCCCCCTCCCCAAGGAGCTCATTACTGGAAACCTTATTCACCACGTAGGAACACAACACAATAAATTGTGTTATTTGGCTACGGACTTCTATAAGGTGGAGGTCCTGCCCCAGTCGGGCAGCTCCAAATTCGAACGGGAAACCCGTTATGCCCTTTTTTGAAATTGTCCTTCGTAGGGCGAGTTTGGGGTTTATTTGGTTACTAAACCAAACCAAAGGTTCCTATGGCACTAGGAAACATGAATCTTTCCATTTTTGATTTATAAATATTGTTGAACGATTATAAATATATAATAATTTATCCTCACGCCTTCCCACAAGGGTCCCCGAAGGGGTAGGCAGAGGTGTATAGGTAATATCCACACACCCACTTTCCGCCAGAGGTATATTAGGTGCCAACGTGACAGATTGCGTGTCCATCGCCGTTACTCAAGCACGACTATACATACGCCTTTGAATTTCTTCTCAGACGTATGCAGGTTTCCTCTCGATGTTTTCCTTCACCGTAAAGCTCGTGGTGTGACTAATCTATACTAATATTATAAAGAGGAAAGATTTGTATGTAAGTATGTTTGTATGGAATAGGCTCCGAAACTACTGGACCGATTTGAAAAATTCTTTCACCATTGGAAAGCTACATCCACCTTGAGTGACATAGGCTGTATTTTCTTTTATATTAAAAATCTTATGTCCTCCCGTGCGAAGCCGGTACGGACCGCTAGTCACTGTACATAAGTTCAGAAACAGTACAGTCGGGATTCGAACTTGCGGTCTTAGGGTCGCAGGCAACTTCTCGAACCACTCGGCCACCGCGGCTTGTAGTTCATTCTATTTATATAAAATAGAAGGTACCACCCGAGGAGCGCGGAGAAACCAGCGTCACGTAGTTGATACTGGTAAAACAACTAATGGCTTTTACATTTAGCCCTCGCTACCTGTCAGCCTTCGAACTTTCCATGTTATAAATAATGTATGTACATATTCGTAGTAACCACTAAAATAAGTAAAATAATAAAATAGTTCTCAAGTCCAGTGATTATTCGCGCCACGCCGCGCTCTACGGTGAAGGAAAACAGCGAGAGGAAACCTGCATAAAAGCAACATCTAAATCTTTTCATTTCACATCGGCTTAGATGGGCACTTATAAAACGTCGAAAAAGGTGCACGGTTCGGGTTGGTCGTTTCCATGGAGAAGAACCGGCAAGGAACTCCATGGTTACTCTTTTCAAATCCTTAGGTATACAATAACAATATTATTCACATTTAGTCACACCACGAGCTTTACGGTGAAGGAAAACATCGTGAGGAAACCTGCATACGTCTGAGAAGAAATTCAAAGGCGTATGTATAGACGTGCTTGAGTAACGGCGATGGACTCGCCATCTGTCACGTTAGCACCTAATATACCTCTGGCGGAAAGTGGGTGTGTGGGTATTATCCATACACCTCTGCCTACCCCTTCGGGAACCCTTGTGGGAAGGCGTGAAGATATATATTATTATTATATAATATTATTATGTTACAGCATTCGTACTTAAGTATGTGGGAACAGCGTAGGCCCGACATACGTTTGAGGAGCAATTCAGAGGCGTATGTATGGTCGCGCTTGAGTAACGGCGATGGACTCGCCATCTATCACGTTCTTCTCTTCTTCTTCTCAGCATATATACTTCCACTGCTGGACATATGCCTCTTGCATGGATTTCCAAATTCAGAGGCGTATGTATGGTCGCGCTTGAGTAACGGCGATGGATGCGCCATCTATCACGTTCTTCTCTTCTTCTTCTCAGCATATATACTTCCACTGCTGGACATATGCCTCTTGCATGGATTTCCAAGCTGATCCGGTCGTCGTAATCTATCACGTTGTCACCTAATATATCTCTGGCAGAAGGTGTGTGTGGGTATTAGCTATGCCTACCCCTTCGGGGACCCTTGTGGGAAGGCATGAGGATATTATATATAAAATAGTAGGTCCGTACGATTCAATTTAAACCTGCTACTTTTGTAGTCGAATTTTTACTTCGATAATTGCAAACTTAGGTCTTTGAAATTCAAATGAAGGTTAATTAATATAATAGAAGGGAAAAGGTTATAAATAATATCCTCACGCCTTCCCACAAGGGTCCCCGAAGGGGTAGGCAGAGATGTATAGGTAATAGCCACACACCCACTTTCCGCCAGAGGTATATTAGGTGCCAACGTGACAGATGGCGAGTCTATCGCCGTTACTCAAGCACGACTATACATACCTACGCCTTTTGAATTTATAAAGGTTATAAATGAACATATATTATTTACGTTTTCCACGTTTGTTCAATCTCGTATTACGTATTCCGACGCAGGACTAAAAAACAATTTATGTACTTAAAAGTATTTAATTAATTAACTGACGATAATCGAGGTTGCAATTGAAATGAGGTGCGGGGTCGCGCGGTCTCAGGTCCGCGGGGCTTCGTGTTGCAGATTCAGCGATTCCCTCATTTCGAAATATATTCCACGAATGCATGCAATCGGCGCGTGATCCTGTGTCAGCTATATACCTGTAGTGACGTAGTATATATAGTGACGTAGGATGTAACACTCGTCAATTAAGTGTTTTTGTATTCAAAGTTCCTGTTTCCGGTTGGTGAATGTCGTTCACATCTCGGAAGTGGGATAAGCAACTTAGTACCTTCGTTTGTTCATCATCATCATCAGCCCACTCTAGTCCACTGCTGGACATAGGCCTCCCCTAATGAGCGCCATAGCGCCCTGTCTTCAGCTTGCCGCATCCAGCATCTGCCAGCAGTCCTTCGCAAATCGTCATCTCACCTGGTCGGAGGGCGTCCTACACTACGTTTGCCAGGTCGAGGTCTCCACTGAAGAACTTCCTTCGTTTGTACCTTTTTTTTATTGCAATCTGTCATGTGGGACATTTGGCAATATTTTTGTAAGTCTAATGACAGTGCAAGGTACTTGTCCAGCGACAAGCCCTTACAAATCTTGATTGAACAAATTATCTCACATATATCTCTGGCGGACAGTGGGTACTACCTATACATCTCTGCCTACCCCTTCGGGGACCCTTGTGGGAGGGCGTGAGGATATATTAGTTTTATTATTATATTTATAACAAAAAAGAGGTGTTTCGTCGTCTCTTTCGACGGGCATTCATTTGCAAATAGTGAAAGCTATCGTAATGTATTCAAATATGATGAACAAAGGTTATTAAAAAAAGTATTGTCCTACAAATAATTAATCAGAATTTAAATCAAATCGATCGGACACTTAAGGATAGGAATGTCAAGAGTACTAAAAAGCGGCGAGCATGTACGGAGAGACTGATGAATGTGGGCGAAGCGAAAGAACCAATCTTCTTTTTGTTGTGTCGCAGACGAACTCGAACTCGAACCACTCGGCCATCACGGCTCCGAATACAATAGAGATATATAATAAAACTACACAAGTTGTTTTCATCAACGTATATTTCCTACCTTATAACAAGTACTTACTGATATGTAATTGAGCAAACAATCAGAGGTCGCTATTTATTATTCCACAGGAACACTCATATATTATAATACGTACATACTAAGTACTTATATATAGAGAGGATGAGTGAAGAAAGATTGACGAAACAGATATACAAAGCAAAAGTGTGTGCAAGAAGAGGCAGAGGAAGGCCACGTTCCAACTACCTGGATCAAATAGATCGGACTCTGAAGGACGGGAACGTCAAGAGTACTCGTAACCGACGAGCATGTATGAAGAGACTGATGAATGTGGACGAAGCGAAAGACTTACATACAAGTCTAGAGAGAACTGGCGCTCTATAATTTATATTAATAATCTTTAATTTATAATAATAATAATATATCCTCACGCCTTCCCACAAGGGTCCCCGAAAGGGTAGGCAGAGGTGTATAGGTAATACCCACACACCCACTTTCCGCCAGAGGTATATTAGGTGCCAACGTGACAGATGGCGAGTCCGTCGCCGTTACTCAAGCACGACTATACATACGCCTTTTGAATTTCTTCTCAGACGTATGCAGGTTTCCTCTCGATGTTTTCCTTCACCGTAAAGCTCGTGGTGTGACTAAACACTGTACTTAAGTTTTAGAAAAACTCATTGGTACAGTCGGGATTTGAACCTTTGCGTCGCAGGCAACTGCTCGAACCACTCGGCCACCACGGCTCTAATAATTTATTAATCTTATTTGTATACTGGCTGTGCCTGCGACTTCGGCCGCGTGGAATTTAATTATGAAGTTATTGTCCATTTAGTACAATGGAAGTAGCTTACTTATTACATCAGTTATCTGCTAGTGAAAGTCCCGTCAAAACTCCAGCCGTTTCAGAGATTAGTCGGAACAAACAGAATAAATGTAATTATGCTACATGTACCGTGTATACATCGATATGCATTCAGTAAAAAGCGGTTATTTTAATTATAAAAACAGACACTCCAATTTTATTCACTTGTATAGATATACAAAAAAACTATGCAAAAAATCCTTCTCCCCTTATACAAATTACTTTTGGAACCGCTTAATAAATAAGTATAAATTAATTTCACTCGTCATGTAGATTTAAAGTTCCTTGCAACCATCATCTATCCGCGCGAGCCTGTGCGTGATAGCACCATCTTGAGGACAACCCGTATAAACCCTGGCAAGAGTACTCTCAGCGTCCTCAGTGTGCAGTAGGCGAGTGTACAGAGGAACACGTTGTGTAGAACACGGAGCCTGAAACGTATCAAATTATCTCTTACAGCATCTGAAGCATGATCTGCTCGCCCATCATCCCATCTCACACCGCCCTCAACGCTTAGCTGGATAAATAAATATCTTGCGCCGTCTAATCGAGACCTCTCGTGACAGGCTGGAGCATATCTCGCTCAGAGAATCAGCATTGCTATCCAGCGTGGCAATGCTGCTAGTGTTCTTGGCACGTTGCCTCGGGATACCACGATGGACTCCTAAACTTCTAAACCGATTTAAATAAAATTTGCACACCGTGTGCAGTTTGATCCAACTTGAAAGATATAATATAATATATCCTCACGCCTTCCCACAAGGGTCCCCGAAGGGGTAGGCAGAGGTGTATAGGTAATTCCCACACACCCACTTTCCGCCGGTTATTAGGTGCCAACGTGATAGATGGCGAGTCCATCGCCGTTACTCAAGCACGACTATGCATACGCCTTTGAATTACTTCTCAGATGTATGCAGGTTTCCTCTCGATGTTTTCCTTCACCGTAAAGCTCGTGGTGTGACTAATCACTGTACTTAAGTTCAGAAAAAACTCATTGGTACAGTCGGGATTCGAACTTGCGACGTTTGCGTCGTAGGCAACTGCTCGAACCACTCGGCCACCACGGCTCTTGAAAGATATGATAGCTTACATCTCTATTCGTAGCCGCAATATTACCAATTTTATTGCAAATTATTTGTTTCACAGTCACAATTGCGATATCTGTTGTTTGGATTGAGTATCTAATTATTTATTTACAATGTAATACAGTGAAACTTGGTTAAGTGGGACCTGGATAAGTGAGAAACCTCCATAACTGGAACTCATGCTGAGGTCCCAACACTTTGGCACTGAATTACCTCTGTTAGTGGGACGAGGTAAACCTCTATATCTGGGATTTGTTCTTTCGATTTATCATCATAGTTACCTCTATAACTGAGACAGCGAGTAAATTTTTTCAAATTAATGGAACCCTCTGTAAATGAGACAGATATTTATTTATACCTGTATATCTGAGACACTGGGTAAGTGGAATACCTCTATAAGTGAAACGACATTGCAGGTCCCTTGATGTCTCACTTAACCAGGTTTCACTGTATAACAAAAACCTTAGCCACACCGACACGTGGCAGGGTCTGCTAGTGTATTATAAGTATTTACATACCTGAGCATGTGTTTTTTGGCACGTGGTATGTTGTCGTCTTTTTCCTTTAAGATATAGCTGCGAGCGCCCATCGCGAACTTTTCCACCAGAGATTCCCAACTGTGGAGCAGAACATCACGCTACATCACAGTGGAGATAAGAATGGGATGTTAGGAATAAAGAAATATTTAAATATTAGCGGAAAAAATAACGTAAGTGACATTTTGAGTGGAATACATCACGAGGTAATGTTTTCAGGCCTCTGGGCACCCAACGTGGGGCTACGATCTGATCTGTCGCGTTGACATCGAAATATAAAAGTCCGACCCTTGTAAGAAAACTTGCAGATATATGAACATTTTACTTTGTCACCGAGTAAATCATCAGGCCGACTCCCGCATGCAGTAGGCAGAGGTAGTTGAGCCCCAGTTCTCTGTAGCCTTACAGACCTCTTTCACTTCTACATTCATCAGTCTTAACGTACATACTCGCCGAATTCGAGTACTCTTGACGTTCCCAACTCTGAGTGTCCGATCGATCTCTAATAAACGTGGTATTTAATATGCTTACTCACTCGATAGTATGTGGATCCAGGTTATAGATGCAGGCGTCGGCAGGCGATAGGGACTCGCGCAGCGCACGGAAGTTGTCAGTCTGGAAGTGCCACTCATGCAGTGTAAAGAACTTGAGCACTCGATTCATAGCGTTGAGGCGGTCGCAGGCGGTGCCGAGGTCCATCCTGCATCAGCGGAAATTGCCGTTACCATTATTATAGCTGAGATGGTTTGGCCATGTCGAGAGAATGAATGAAGGACATTTTTTTCGCTTACAACACCGAAGTATCACTTGCGCGTTGCAACTCTGTGTTTGGACAGTTATACTGTGTTGGCAGCATAATGGGACTAATCCCTCTGCTGCCAACACAATATAACAATCCTCCCCCTCCCCAAGGAAACTTTATTCACCGCGTAGGAACACAACACAATAAATTGTGTTATTTGGCTACGGACTTCTACAAGGTGGAGGTCCTGCCCCAGTCGGGCAGATACAAATTCGAACAGAAAACCCCGTTATGCCCTACCTCTCTTAAATAAAAAAAAATAAGTTAGCAAAAGTAAGTTCAAGCTCCGCAAAAGGCGGGTGATGCTTAATTGGAAATATCCAGAGTTATTAGACAAAAAAGGAGTGATTGGTAAAAGTCTCACCTTGTTTTAAGTCCGCAGATCTTGGTGATGTGAGCCAAAGCGTGCAACGGAAGCGTATGAAGGACGGCTTCCGCTATGTTGTGTAGAAGCCTGCAAGATAAAAGTTTGTGACATAATTTCCGGTACACATGACAGATATTTCCGGTCAAAAGTTGTAGTGATACCACCGGCGAGCACTCATGAAGAGATGTTGCGTTAGTTATTAATCACACTACGAGCTTTTCAGTCAAGGAAGACACCGAGAGGAAACCTACAAACGTTTGAGAAAACATGACAAGGAAGACATGTATAGTTGTGCTTGAGAAACAGCTACAGACTCGTCATCCGACACGTTGGTACCCAAATATATTTCGGACGTGGTTATTACACATTCTTGCGTTACCCTTCGAGGTGGCCGGTAGGAGCGGCCAGGAGAAATCTTCAGAAATATTCAGATATATAGCCCACAAAGGACTTCGAAGGGTAACGCAAGAATGTGTAGTAACCACGTTCAGGATCCGTCCAGTTCAGGATGAGTGGACAAAACTATGTCATGACTTGCGATGTCTGCCGGGTCAGCAGATGAGTCAGTGAAAATACCACCTACGCTCGCTTACATTTTAGCCTTTATCATCATCATAATTCCAACCATCGCAAGCCCACCGATGGGCATAGGCTTCCCGCAAAGAACGGCACTACGACCTGCCTAGCCCTACTCTTTCTGTCTTAAGCCGATTTCCAAGTTAAATTGTGTAAATTATGAGTTGTGTATTTACTGGCCAAGTATGATTTCTGGCGTTGTTTGAATTTGGCGCCCAGGGTATCGGCCCGGCTTTCCCCATCTCAGCTAAATCTAGTTCGTGTCAAAATCGTTTACACGACAACCTACTTGTTTTGCAAGATGTACCCGGACGGGAACCACAGGGCGTTGTCAAAGGGATGCCGCTGCACTTCCCGCAGCATCAAACGCTCGAACTGATGCCAAGATATGGGGTTCTCGCTTGAACAACAGTTGTACACCAACACATCTTTCGGCCTAGAAGTTAAGTTACACACATGAGTCCCGTGGTTTCACTGGTGTTAAATTTGATACGAGCAGAGGCAGCGGAGCGGTCCGAGTGACCTCAAACACAAATATTGCAAGAATCCTGACTGTACTAATGAGTTATCCGAACTTCAGTACAGTTATTAGACAAACCACGAGCTTTAGCGTCTAGGACATTAAGAGGAAACCTGCATACGATTGAGAAGTAATTCAAAGGAATGTGTTTCGTCGCCTTTTAGAAACGTCAATGGACTCGCCATCTGCTACGTTGGGACACGTAACGTGTGACGATATAAATTGTGAATGAAAATGTTGGAAGGGATAGAACTAGGCGGACTATTCTAGACCAAATTAGGGACGTCTTGAAAAAAGGCCAGGTCAAGAGTACCCTAAACCGAAGAGCATGTATGAAGAGAATAATGAAAGTGGACGAAGCGAAAGAAGTATGTAAGGATCGTAGCAAGTGGAAAGAAGTGGTATCTGCCAACCCCTACGGGAAAGAGGCGTGATTATATGTATGTATGTATATTGTATCTACACTACCAACCAATATTATAAATTAAAATGAAAAGAAAGAGTCTGTGGATCTTGGTTACTTAATCACGCCAGAACGGCATCTTCTCTTCCATTTGTATTGGATGAAAATTCATATATTTGATTATTAACTAAAAAAACACACTGAATATGTTTCATCGTTCAAGAAAATCTAGCAATGAGATCAAATTTGGACTAACAGAATGTCTCAGGCCGTTCCTCACCTGCTGGTGGCAATGTGCCAAGCCACGGCTATCATGGTGTCGATGGCAATGTCTACTGGGATCATGTCGGCGCGGACAGTCCGCTTGCCGCGGATCACGTGGAGCAAACCCTTGCCCGCGCCCACCATCACGCCGCTGGGGCCGTTCAGACCCTCGATCCATCCAGGGTAGGGGTCACGAAGAGCCGCAATCACTGCACATAACATATCATCACACCAAGCTCCCCACTGGGATGGCAAGGAGGGTATGTATTACATCTATTTTTTTAACCACCGGAATGGTAAGCGGCTACCCGCCTATGGATGTTTGCAATAACAGGGTTATCACTCGCGCGTTGCCGACCCTGCAGGAATCTTCTCACACCCTTTTTGAAGAACGTCATGCTGTAATATCCGGGATAACCCTCAACGGGGAGTTAATTCCACCGACTGAGCGTCCGCGGAAGGAAACTCCTTTCAAACCACGCAGTGCAAGACCTTATCTATTACATCTCTTCTCTCTGCTTACCCCGTGAGGGTTTCGGTGTGATGATACCAATATCTTCATGTCCCACAAGTGACCCCGACGGGACAGAGGTGTAAACCCTCAATTTGTCGCAGTTGGATTTAGGTGACAGTTGGCGAGTCTGTCGCCGTTTCGTAACGACGATAGTACCAACATTAGAAATGTGAAAATGTTTGTTATTCAATCTCGCCAAAACGGCTGAACCTAGCTCGGGGAAAAATACACAGGGATAGATTATTTGCCGGATTAACACATAGAATAATTTTTTCCAGAAAACCTACCAAAATCTACCAATGAACTACATCTTTGTGGGTGAACGTGTATATTTTACACTCACCAATGGAAGGTCGGAATATGGCGGTACGGTATCTGTCGTTAGATGAGGCACGCTCCGCTACGACACTCTCTGCCATTGCCTTCGTGAACGTGTACGTGTTAGGCTTGGGAGCTATATATCTGCAACGGTAATACAGTCTGAGCAAATAGGACAAATGTCTTCTAGAAGTTGTTGTGAATATATCCTCAAGACGATGCAATAAAACAAATAGCTCCAAAGATAACAAAATTATATAATAAAATAATAATAATAATATCCTCACGCCTTCCCACAAGGGAGTAGGGGTTGGCAGAGATGTATAAGTAATACCCACACACACACCCACTTTCCGCCAGAGGTATATTAGGTGCCAACGTGACAGATGGCGAGTCCGTCGCCGTTACTCAAGCACGACTATACATACGCCTTTGAGTTTCTTCTCAGACGTATGCAGGTTTCCTTTCGATGTTTTCCTTCACCGTAAAGCTCGTGGTGTGACTAATCACTGTATTTAAGTTTAGAAAAACTCATTGGTACAGTCGGGATTCGAACTTGCGACCTTTGCGTCGCAGGCAACTGCTCGAACCACTCGGCGACCACATATATATATACAACATTATAAAAGGGAAATTATCTATAAAAAAATAAGTTTAATTGGAGTGTTTTGTAATATTAAAATAACCGCTTTTTACTAAATGCATAATAATATGGATAAATATATACCACCAAAAATTATTTTTTTTCAATTTTTGTCTAGCTTTCTGTCTGTTGGTTTCGGCTATTCTCCTAAACGGCTTGACCGATTTTGACGGGACTTTCACTGACAAATAGCTGACGTAATCGGGAGTAATTAAGGCTACTGTTCTTTTAGAAACATAACAATAACTGTTTTGTTAAATTCCACGCGGAAGTGGACACAGGTAGTTTAACAACGAAATGTATATTCTACATGTATAACTGAACCGTTACAGTAGATTTTATGCGAAAATATGGTAAAAACAATTGAAATTTAGAATGTTTTTTTTATTTACTTCCTTTCATTGTGACCTACCACATGTTACTGTCTAATTTGCTGAGATACCTTGCTCATTGGCAAAATAAGGAGACGGTGTTGCCTATCACTTCTAGAAGATATTTATTACTTAGCAGTGCTTACCTAGGTGTGATCTCAGCAAGCAGAGACGCAGGCACAGAGGAGGCGAGGGCGAGGAGCTGGTCGAGGGGGGAGGGGGGAGGGTACACTCGCTCCTCAAGCACTGGCTGGTCCGTGTTGGCATACGCCGTGGACACGTGCACGAACGCCTGTTACAAAAAATAAAATACCTATTATTATTAAGCGAAAGAGGTATGTAAGTCTAGAGAGAACTGGCGCCCTATACTCTTTGCCTACCCCTTTAGGGACTAAAATGAAAATCAAAATATATTTATTTCCCATAGGACTGGGTGGGCACTTATAAAACGTCGAAAAAGGTGCACGGTTCGGGTTGGTCGCTTCCATGGAGAAGAACCGGCAAGAAACTCCATGGTTACTCTTTTCAAATCATTAGGTATACAATAATAATATTATTATGTTACAGCAATAGTACTTAAGTATGGGTGAACAGAACGAACAAAGCGAACAGGCGAACGACACGGCGTGATGATATGATGATGATGATGATGATGAAGACGACGAGAAGTACGAGGCGACGGAAATGTGCAGACGATCGTCCAGTCCGTCTTCAAGAGAGAAGTTCCTGGATATGCTGGTGCCGATGACCCAGGAGGAAATGAGGAGGGCAAAGCCGGCGGCGGTACCGCTGCGGGACCGATTCGGGCAATTCCTGCCCAGGAACCCGACAATACCCGTCCCTGAAGCTCCCAAGAAGAGAGGTGGCAAACCCAAAGAAGACTCGAGAAGAAGGGCTGGTGGAGGCGCGACGGGTTCAGGAGGCCCGCAGGAGCTTCGGACTGGAGGAAGCAGGTTGCGGCAACCATCAACAGTGGCTCTCAGCAGTCGGATCTAGAAGGAGGCTAAACTAATCGCTGAGGTGGCCGTCAGGTCGAGCAACCTGACAGGTGCCTTTCAAGGATCATAGCGGAAAACTTGGTGACAGACGAGTCGCGGATGGTACACGCAGAAAATGCTGCTCTTCATGCCGAAGTTGCTGACCTTCAGCTGGAGTTGGCCGAAATGAGAGCAGAGGTAAATATATTACATGTCGCAGTCTCACCTAACGCCATCTATCGGATTATTCGGAGACTATTCGGAAACGTCAAGTGGTTCACTTGGGCATGGTCGATACAGTGAGGGCAGCACTAGTTTCCGATGTTCTGAACTATAAAATTGACAGCTTGAGGCCAAGGGCGGCATTCTGTTTCCGGACGCCGACACGAACGGTCGCTTTGAGTGTTACTGCCTCACTGTATCGAACTTGCCGCGTTTCTCGATAGCAATCCGAAGCCATCCGTCTGATCGTTTGTTATTTTGATTTCTTTTCGTTGTAATTGTGGGAATAGACGTCTGAACTATCAAACCGGTTTGTTATTTCGTGATTGCCGCCATGTGTGACCCTTCTGGTAACGACTCCCCGTACGAACCGTCGTTATATATGTATAGCTCAAGCCCACGGCTTCGCCCGCGTGGAGTTCGAAAATTTTTACATATTTTCCTGCTAGAATCGGTTCATCCGCTATGCCGTGAAAGAGCATCATACAAATTGACATCTTTACAATATTAGGGCTTCTAATAATTTGGTAATAAAATGTAGGCTATGTGGGAAATCACCATTTAAACCTTCAGCCACATCGGTTCAGCAGTTTTGCCGTAAAAGAGCTTAAAACATACAGACTTACAAACTTTCACCTTCAAGATAAAAAACAAGGATATGTGGAAATTTCTTCTTCTCTTTCGATCTTTTTCTACCCCTACGTTTAAGAGAACCAATGTTCGAAATGGAAACCGAGAAGTTTGTTTCGCCATTTCTTCTCCTGGCAGGTTCCCTTGTAGTAACTGTTGTGTTAACTTGTGGAAACTGTAGTTTTATATTTAGTACGTGACGTTCAATAAGTGTTCCCTGTGTCCTTTGCTTGGGATATAGAAATCATTATCGGTTTAATAACTAACCTGGTCTAGCGACCGAACTCATCAGCATTAATAACTCTATGGTTGAAATATGCAAGTCTAGAGAGAATTAGCGGTCTATTCTCAGATATAATAGAGCGCCTACCTTGTTAGGGACTCGGCGTGATGATATGTATGGTTGAGTACCTCCAAATGCTGCAACTGGTCGCAAAACTCCATCAGGGCTATCACAGAGGCCACGTTCTGGTTTACTGCTGCACTAAGAGGCTCATCGAACCTCAACGTTGCAGCGCAGTGAAAGACAATTGATACCTTGAATACAAACGTACATGTATATATATATATATATATATATATACATGTACGTAGTTCAGAACTAATTGGTACAGTCGGTATATATATATATATATATATATATATATATATACCGACTGTACCAATTAGTTCTGAACTTAAGTACAGTGATTAGTCACACCACGAGCTTTACGGTGAAGGAAAACATCGAGAGGAAACTTGCATACGTCTGAGAAGACATTCAAAGGCATATGTATAGTCGTGCTTGAGTAACGGCGATGGACTATCTATCACGTTGGCACCTAATATATTTCGGGCGGAGAATGGGTGTGCGGGTATTACCTATACACCTCTGCTTACTCCTTCGGGGACCCTTGTGGGAAGGCGTGAGGATATATAAATACAGTGGTGATACGTTGCTATTGAAAAAGGTGCGGCGCTATGATTCTGTGATAATCTACTTATGCGGCGTTTCTCAGACTATAGGACAATAATATAATAAAGCACACTGAGAACAATCAATTAAAAGAAAATACATTCAATGTTGATATTTTATTACCAAATTTTCGCATAAAAAATATTCCAAAACGATAAACTTGCATATATACGTTACGTATATAGATCTTCACGTCTTCCCACAAGAGTCCCCGAAGGGGTAGGCAGAGGTGTATAAGTAATACCCACACACCCACTTTCCGCCAGAGGTATATTAGGTGCCAACGTGACAGATGGCGAGTCCATCGCCGTTACTCAAGCATATATATACGCCTTTGAATTTCTTCTCAGATGTATGCAGGTTTCCTCTCGATGTTTTCCTTCACCGTCAAGTTTTTCAATTAGATTTGTATTTACATCTCGTAATTGATGATGCGCGTGCGCAGGTAAGGCGAGCCGCGGCTGCGCAGTATCGCCCACCACCAGGCGCAGCTTGTCCAGTTGATCTGGGCAGCGCGCGCGGACTGCATCGAAAGCCTGGTGTTGGCAGAAAGACATAATTAAAAATAGCCTTTAAATACGTCACTTCCAGTGGTGCTAGGCGAGCTGCTGAAAAGAGATAGATATAGTTTCCCGACTGGGGCAGTAACTCGACCTTACAGGAAATACAAATAAATGCCATTGAACAATTCCACATAAACTAACAAAGTCCCAAATAAAGCAAAGCTTGTTTTATGATGGCACCTTGACAAGGATATATTTACTTATATAGATAGACTAGCTGTGCTCGCGACTTCGACCTCGTGGAATTTATCAAATAAAATATTGTTCAGTTTCTAAAATAAAGTAGTGTAAGTTATTTCTTTTAACATCAGCTATCTGCCAGTGAATGTCCCGTCAAAATCGGTCCAGTTGTTACAGAGATTACCCGGAACAAACAGACAGACAGTATTTTTTTAATGATATTTTGGTATATGTACCGTGTATACATCCATATGCATACAATAAGACACTCCAATTTTATTTATTTGTATAGACACGAGCTTTACGGTGAAGGAAAACATCGTGAGGAAACCTGCATACGTCTGAGAAGAAATTCAAAAGGCGTATGTATAGTCGTGCTTGAGTAACGGCGATGGACTCGCCATCTGTCACGTTGGCACCTAATATACCTCTGGCGGAAAGTGGGTGTGTGGGTATTACCTATACATCTCTGCCTACCCCTTCGGGGACCCTTGTGGGAAGGCGTGAGGATATATTATTATTATATATATGTATACATAAACGCATAGGATATTCAAGACTAAGGTACAAATACTCGTGTTCAGCACCCAAATATAAATCGTGTCAATTCCATAAAATATGGGGGGCAAGGTCTTGGTAACCGCTTGCCATCAGACGGCCGTTTGGAGTTAGGTGTACCTGTGAGTGCTTCAGCTGCTGCAGACGCGTCTCGGGCGCGACCCCCTTCTTCTGCCTCATGAGGAGGTGCAGCTGCCCGATGTGAGGACACGTGGACAGGAGCCTCTCCACGAGGACCTTCAATGATAAATCTACATGAAATAAAGTTGACGTACCAAAGAATACATACATATCATCACGCCGAGTCCCGGGGTAGGCAGAGAGTATAGAGCGCCAGTTCTCTCTACACTTACATACCTCTTTCGCTACGTCCACATTCATCAGTCTCTTCATATATGCTCGTCGGCTTACCAAAGAATAGAGATACCATATTGTTGAAATGTCTTAAGCTAGACACGTGATGGAATGCGTGATGATCGAAAGGTTCGAGAAGTCGACACAGAAAATTGGATTTCGGACAGATTCAAATCCTGACTGTACCAATGTGTTTCTCTGAACTTAGGTAGGTACAGTGATTAGTCAAACCACGAGCTTTACGGTGAAGGACAACATCGAGAGGATATCTGCATACGTCTGAGAAGCAATTCAAAGACGTATGTATAGTCGTGCTTGAGTAGCGGCGACGGACTCGCCATCTGTCACGTTGGCATCTAAATCTCCGGCGATATGTTGGAGTACACCTCTGCCGCCCCTTCGGGGACCCTTGCGGAAACGCTAATTATGTTAGCATACATTAATTCGCCGAAAAGTGGGCGCTTATACACCGCTGCCCCTAGACCCTAGACTCTAGGGTATAGAGTCTAGACCCTAAAGTCTCTTACCTTGCCTATGAAACCAGTGGCACCAGTGATGAACACGTCTCTCCCGGTGAAAAATTCCGGGATGAGAGGCATCGTCTCACTCTGCTGTATCGGCCGTGGCGCCATATTTCTCTCTCTCTATTTCTTTTTTCTTCTTCAACTTCTATTCCAAGGTGTATTCCTTAATTATGTGGGTGCTTGTTGAGAGAATTCTGTAATAATAGAACAGTGGGTTGATTAATACCACCAGAGTGGCAAAGAAGCATACGGCCCACCTGATGGGAAGCGGTTACCGTCTATTTACGCTCACAATACCGAAGTATCACTTGCGCGTTGCCACTGTGTGTTCGGAGAGTTATACTGTGTAGGTAGCATAATGGGACTAATTCTTCTGCTGCCAACACAATACTGCTGTAAACACACGAAGGGGTAGGCAGAGGTGTATAGGTAATACCCACACATCCACAACACAATATTAATTTATTATCATCATATCATATCAGATCATTAGTTAGGTAGATTAAATAACTTAGTTAGATAGACACCCAAAAACACAAATATTTTTTTATTGATACACTTTCACATCTCACCACAATGGCGAAGGGGTAGGCAGAGCTGTAACAGCGATCTCTCGCCGGAGACATTATATTTGGGTGCCAACCGTGACAGATCGCGAATCCACCGCCGTTTCTCAAGCACGTTTAAATATATGTCTGTCTTAAAATTGCATCTCAAACGTATCCCGGTTCCCTCTCGATGTTTTGTTTCACCGAAAAGCTCGTGGTGTGAAGAGTGCAAGAGATGCATTTGCGGTAAGCTAGAATAAACCCGTGGTGGCCGAGTGGTTCGAGCAGTTGCCTGCGACACAAAGATCGCAAGTTCGAATCCCCATCGCCGTTACTCAAGCACGACTATACATACGCCTTTTGAATTTCTTCTCAGACGTATGCAGGTTTCCTCTCGATGTTTTCCTTCACCGTAAAGCTCGTGTTGTGACTAATCACTGTACTTAAGTTCAGAAAAACTCATTGGTACAGTCGAGATTCGAATTGCGACCTTTGCGTCGCAGGCAACTGCTCGAACCACTCGGCCACCACGGCTCTCCTAGGCTCCTAGGCAATTTTAATTGCAAGAAAATAAATGTCCACCCGTGCGAAGCCGGGACGCGCCGCTAGTATCTTATAATATGTTCTATTTCATTGTCAGCGTCATATATTTTCTCTAGCATTATCTGTGACCAATAAAAACTCACCAAACGTGAATGCGTTATTCTGTATCGTTTGCAATGTTGTCTTGCCATGACTGATATTAGCCGCGGTGTAAACAAATGGCGACTTTAATTTAAAAATAAATTATTAAAATTTTTTTTAGCCCGACTGTACTTACATGTATCGTGAGCTTAAGTATTGTACGATGACGGCAGAGCGCGGTATCAGCCTGTTACAGAATTAGCAGTGAGGTGTGATAATATCATCTTTGCATACAATTTAAGATGGATGGAAAGATACGACGTAGACACAACACAGCTCCAATTCTCTTCACAATTTTTACAGTTTTTTTTGTGTATTGTCTCTCGTAGTTTCAGTTCCGGGAACTTTTGCTACTTAGCTGGACAAAGGCGAGACCTAGGCCTCCAGCCAGGCACTTTAGTTTTCACAGCTATTCGGCTATACAAAATTGTGCCGTTTATGACCTACCAGGGAAGCAGCATGCGCAGAAGGAACATAAAAAAAATATAAAAAACTGTCTTAGGTGCCTATTAAGTTAAATTTACTATTTATAAAATTACCCATAGGTAATAGAATATATGGAATAATAGAGTATATAGAATAAATCCATGGAATTCGATGCGTATATAAAAAAACAAATTTGAGAAAAATCGTCTGCAGCTATTACATACATACATACATATCATCACGCCAAGTCCCTAACGGGGTAGGCAGAGAGTATAGAGCGCCAGTTCTCTCTAGACTTACATACCTCTTTAGCTTCGTCCACATTCATCAGTCTCTTAATACATGCTCGTCGGTTTCGAGTACTCTTAACGTTCCCGTCCTCTCGATCGGACTTTCAAGGACGGGAAGTTCTATATAATAGAAATAAAAAAGAAAAGAAATAAATAAAATAATAATAATAAAATACATAAGATATTTTTTTTGGTACCCCACGCGGGTGAAGCCGCGGGCATAATCAGTATTTATTATATATCTGACGACCGTCTGGTCTAGTGGTTAGAGCTCCTGACTGCGAAACTTAAGGTCGCGGGTTTGAATCCCGCTGTGGGCTAATATTTGTGTGATGAACACCTTAGTCTTGGATGTCCTATGTATTTATGTATATATCTATCTATATAAGTAAATATATAGTTGTCTAGTTACCATAACACAAGCTTTGCTTAATTTGGGACTAGGTCAATTTGTGTGGAATTGTCCCAGGTATTTATTATTATTATATACATATATATATACATACATTTATTAATAGAAATGTACATAATTGGTTGCGGTAACTACTTACTTACTACTAAAAAGAAAAAATAAATAATTATATATAATTGTACTAATAATATAAAAACTAAAAAATATCGTTAAAAGGAGTCCCTTTAGGCAGTGTTCCGAAGATACTGGCAGCGTTCCCCCTTTGAATAGCTAGGCTAATTCTTTGTCCGAGGTAGCTGCCAGCTGTTCGGTCTCCTGTGATGTCGACGAACCTTTTTGCTATGTCTTTAAATAGCCTTATAGCACTAGGACCCCACGGACCAAGGGTCTCGTCACCGAATGGGACAAAATCATATTCGGAGCCTAGACCCCTGTATTTGTATACTTTAGCTTTTTCAGCCACTTCACAGCACCAGCTCTGTTGTTGGTTCCATGAAGATGGGAAGGGGCCAGCGTGTCTGAACAGGTTGCATCCCATACCAGCACCCGGCCCATCTTCCATGGAATCAAAGAGCCGTGGTGGCCGAGGGGTTTGAGCAGTTGCCTGCGACGCAAAGGTCGCAAGTTCGAATCCCGACTGTATCAAT
>JACCPG010004727.1:0-33731 GCA_016069955.1 Drepana arcuata | reverse complement strand
TGCAACTAGTACATATTTTGTGTTTATGCTACCACGTCCGTCGATTTGGACTGGAACGTAGTCATTATGATTGTTTAACAACTTAATGATGAGATATGGAATTTCGTCCGTTCTACTCGAATCAGTGTCGTCATTGTTTTGAGCTGACCTGTCGCTTTGTGATGTTTGGTATACTTTCATACGCAAGTTCCTGCATTTTTGAACTTTTGTATGTCCCACACATTTTTGACATGCATATTTTTTTTTTAATTCTCACACTCACTTATCATCAAGCCGAGTCCCTGACGGGGTAGGCAGAGATTATAGAGCGCCAGTTCTCTCTAGACTTACATATCGCTTTCGCTTCGTCTACATTCATCAGTTTCGAGTACTCTTGACGTACCCGTCCTTGAGCTTTTTTTTATTTTCATTTATAGTAGTTTATAAAATTTACTCATATTGCTATTAAAGTACATGTATAACATTGAAATAAACCATAGAGGTCGTCATCTGTAGCGTCCAAAGTATAATTTGTTCAGAATTAAGAACTTTCTTCCAATTTGACGTCTCCTTAATTTAGTTGCATTACCTGATATTTTACTGTCAAATACCTATTGGTCTATGTATATGGAGAGGTAGTTTAAGTAATCGCCACGTAGTATGCAGGTTCGGATCTCGGCGGTCTCTAGCAATGAGTTTTCTCTGAACTTAAGTACAGTAGATTTATCAGGCTAGCTTAACGGCGTAGGAAAATATCTATATGTTTGAGAAGAAACTCAAATACGTATTTATAGTTGAGTAGGGACGAAGGACGAGCCTTCTGTCATATTTGTATATAAGGTAAAAAAAATACTTGGTTATTCCGGTTCCTATTATTTCGGGGACCCTTGGTCCTTGTGGATACTAATTTAGTTTAATCTTAAAAGAAGTGGCTTGTACAATTTAATGTTAGCCATGTACGGTTTGTTCAACCAACGAATGTTTGATTTCAACTTTTTCTGATCAATTACCATTGTGTTGTCAAACAGTTATTGACAAAATGCAAATGTATATAAAGAAACCTCGGTACAGTTATGCTTTACTCAAGATTTACGATTTTGAATTGTGATCTCCTGTGGATAAAGTTGACATTGCATTGACGGTGTGTTGTTAAGGTTAGGTCTGTGTCTGCCGTGACCTGACATTGATGGTGGAAACATTAACAACTTAGCTTATGTTGTCGTTGAACCTTGTTAGACTTGATATAGACATACATACAATGTATTACTGATGCGCATAGTAATAGTGGAATTTTACCAATGATGATTCGCGGTCTAACAAGTGCGATATTTTTATAAAACAGTACAGTTGCTGTGTTTGTTATTTATTTTATACATAAGTAGCGGCCCGTCCCGGCTTCGCACGGATGGACATTTATTTTTGAAACATTTTGGCATAATTTTATTTTCTTGGAATTAAAATACATACATACATACATATCATCACGCCAAGTCCCTAGCGGGGTAAGCAGAGAGTATAGAGCGCCAGTTCTCTCTAGACATACCTCCTTCGCCTCGTCCACATTCATTAGTCTTTTCATACATGCTCGTCGGTTTCTAGTACTCTTAACGTTACCGTCCTTGAGAGTCCGATCTATTTGATCCAGGTAGTTGGAACGTGGCCTTCCTCTGCCTCTTCTTACACACACTTTTGCTTTGTTTTAAATTTAATTAAATTTAAAAAAATTCAAATATTATTTAATTATTTTTTCTATGCAATCTTTGCTGGGAAAAGGGTGATGTTCCGGACGACTGGAGGCGAGCAGTCATCGTGCCTTTCTATAAAGGAAAGGGATCACGATTGGACTGCTCAAACTACAGAGCCATCAGCTTGGTCAGCTTAGCTAGTAAAGTGTATACGAAGATCCTGACGATAAGAATGCAAGAGCGATCCGAAAGATTTCTCTGGGAATCCCAAGGTGGATTTAGACCAGGAAGAGGATGTATGGATCAAACCTTCTCGCTTCGCGGAATCGCGGAAAAGTTTTTGGATATTAACCAAAGGGTTTCTGCGCTTTCGTCGACTTGGAGAAGGCATTTGATAGAGTCGTACGAAAGGAACTCTGGGACGTGTTGCCTGGATATGGAGTGAGCAGTTCCCTACTGCATGCCGTGAAATCACTCTATAGTGATAGCGGGGCGTGCGTTAGGGTTAATGGTGAGATGTCACCCTGGTTTGATGTGAAGTCGGGGGGCAAACAGGGGTGTATCATGTCTGCCTGGCTGTTCATTATATATCTAGATAACTGGTCTGAGAGCACTAAGAACGAACGGATGTGGGAGGAAAATGGAAACTTAGTGGTCAACTGCCTATTATACGCCGATGACGCGGTTTTTACTGGCGTCATCAGAGGGCGAACTGCAGTCACTCAGTTACCATAATGAAAGTAGAATGTGAAAAGAAGGCTGCGCCTAAACGCTGGCAAGACTAAGGTCTCCGGTGCATTCGAAAGAGATGAACAAGTGACCGAGTGTGTTATATCGGTAAATGGGCAAATTCTAGAGCAAGTGAATGAATTTGTATATCTTGGAAGCACGTCACTATACGGCGCGTTGATATCGAAAGTTGATAACTGCCGGAAATAAGGTGAATGGAGCCATGTCGGCGTTGATGGGCAGTAAAAGTCTGAGCAAGAATGCTCGAGTTGCTGTCCACAACGCGATATTGGTACCTACCTTATTGTATGGCAGCGAATCCTGGGTATGTCAGAGGAAGTATGAAAATAGCTTGAATGTAGTCGAGATGCGATCTCTTCGAAAAATGTGCGGCGTAACGATATTAGATCGAATCCGCAATGAAGAGATTCGCAAATCAACTGGCGTGAATGAGGGCGTGATTGTAAAGATGAAGAAAGGCATGTTACGTTGGTTTGGACACATAGAAAGGATGAGTGAAGAAAGATTGACGAAACAGATATACAAAGCAAAAGTGTGTGCAAGAAGTGGTAGAGGAAGGCCACGTTCCAACTACCTGGATCAAATAGATCAGACTCTGAAGGACGGGAACGTTAAGAGTACTCGAAACCGACGAGCATGTATGAAGAGACTGATGAATGTGGACGAAGCGAAAGAGGTATGTAAGTCTAGAGAGAACTGGCGCTCTATACTCTCTGCCTACCCCGTTAGGGACTTGGCGTGATGATATGATGATGATGATGATTTTTTTTTAAGTTTAAGAATTACATTAAAAATTGAATTAAAATAGATTATATTAATCAGTGATAATGTAGCATTCAAATGGTGAAAGAATTTTTAAGATCGGTCCAGTACTTTTTGAGCCAATTCCTTACAAACATACTTACATACTAATCTTTCCTCTTTATAATATTAGTATAGATTAGTACGGCTATAAACCAATTACACTAATTAGTAAGCTAGCAATAATAAGTAAGAACATCATTCATACACTTATCTCCCAATACTGGCATGTCTGGAACATGCCATCATTATGGCCTTCCATCCGTCCACAAACACGTCACAGTCAGGGTATGCGATAAACGTCAAAACAACTACTCAATTTTAAGTAAGTCTTTGTGTAAATAAAAAAAAAAGATCAACATTTCGAAATTTAGTTCTCAAAATTATTTTTATGATTTCCGTATAACCTTTAAGAGCTTAAGCAAAATAATTAATTTTTAAAAAATCCCACGGAATTATCTATCTCCTACGGTTGACTCACACTAACCATTTTTTTTAGTAAAAATATGTATTATAATTAAAGTTTTTGCATTCATTTTTAGCATTATCAAGATTATGTAGTCTTGAGCATTAAATGTAGATTATAATTACTTTTTACACTATGTAATTTGAATGAATACTTAATAATTATTATGATATTATAGCCTTTTATGACAAAGTTAATTAATAGCATAGTATAATAATAGTAGCCGTAACAATTTTTTAAATTGTTTTGAAGTTTTCCATTGAGGGAGTAGTATGGAATTCTACAATAAAATTATGAGGTAAAACGAAAAAAATACTTCGAAGCTCACGGAGCTAGTATAACTAGTATATTATTTATAAAAAATCTAGTATATTTATAAGTAAAGGGATACCTATAAGTATATACATATATTGTATACTGAATGTAAGTAGGTATTCTCCAACTTCCGTGTAGCTAAGCTGTGAATCTCAAACGCTTATCATTCGTTCGTTAATGTTATCGCTCGCAAAGATTCTATCGTATCTCTTTTATTGCATGTGCTTATGACAATAAATAATTCACTTTATGTCGATATGTTAATCGTCTTTAATATGGGTTTGGTATTTGTTCGCCATTATGTCTGTGCGTACTGCATTCGTACGGCTGTATAAAGTAATATTACTTAAACATTTGGGCATACAGAAACGATGAAGAGAGACTAACGAAACAGATATACAAAGCAAAGCTGTGTGCCAGAAGAGGCAGAGGAAGACCGTGTTCCAACTTGGGGACTCGGCGTGATGATATTTATGCATTGATTATAGTGACCGACTTATTAGACGTAGGTAATGAATGCCCTTTTTTCAATTGTGACTATACAGTCTGCCTTGCTAGGCAACAATTGAACCTGGTAATACACTCGATAGAAATGTTGCTGAGCAGAAGCTGAGGTTGGAGGAATGCAAGCTGTTTCATTGTTAAGCAAAGGATAAGTAACGATGCTTATTAATGCAGATTTTGCTGGAGCTCCATAGACTGAAAGAAGAAAGCGAACTCCAATATACATAGGTCATGGGTGGTTTATGAAATTGTATTAGAAATCTGGGATTTGAAGAACTGTCTGAAGAACAGCGAAAGGGATGTTTGTTACTCAACCACGCCAGAACGGTTGAAGAAATTCGGCACCAAGAGAGATTATTAGCTGGATTATCAAAAAACACACAATGTTTTTACAGATAAATAAAACTACTTCAATCAAATACCATTTTACTCGAGTAGCCCACAAAAAAAAACAATTTTTGTCACTATATTCACGTGATGTATGGTGCCATACAATGTCAAAATTACCATCCTCGTACCAAAAGGGTCCCGCACTGTACTAGTATTTACTTCTATCAGTGCGTTAGAACGTCTTGTATACATCTGTCCCTTTCGCACTCAACAAGGCAACTCATCGTAAGGTTCTCTGTATAAGTTGCTTATATAAAAACATTATAACTGTTTTTATAGCTTTCATTGTGTTAAGATCACACATGAACATATGCGTCTGCCTCGTCCGACCACATGACCAAGTTTACAAAACATTTTATACCTGTCTTTAAAAACAAGGCATGTCGCTGCCCATGTTTTATTTTTAATTCATGCCTTCAAGCTTTTCTAAAAGGGTCCCCGAAGGTGTGTGACATACGCCCTTTTGGCCAGAGATACATATATACATATATAAAGATATCATTGCCATCGTGACAGATGGAGAGTCCATCGATGTGACTCAAACACGACTATATATATACGTCTTTGAATTTTGTTCTCAGACGTTTGTTGGTTTCCTCTCCATGGCTTGCTTCACCGTAAAGCTCGTGGTGTGATTAATCACTGCATAATGTTCAGAAAAACTCATTGGTACAGTCAGCATTCGAACTTGTAATCATTTCGTAGCAGGTGGCTACTCTAACCTCTCGGCCATCACGTCTCAATTTTATTCTTCCCTATGTATATGGCTGAGATTAGCATAAAAAAGAACCTACCGTTTTTTTTATGTGAAATATCATTAGTGGGATTCGTATTGGAAACTTGTTTGCCAATCGGGTTTAGGTATAGGAAAGAAATACCGTTTTTTTTACATACTTGAAGTGTACATAGACGTCACATGAGTACATTGATTGCTAAGACATTATTGAATTGTGATTGCAAAACACCAGCAAGAGGTATTGAATATCCGAATATTTATGGATATATATTGTATAGGCTTTGATTAGTTTTGGGACTTGTTCAGTTTCACTAAACTAGGTATTGTTGCCAAGTATTATCACTATTATCTGCGCCCTGTACCACCTGTAGGTACTACTAAGCCCTATACTAAAATTATATACTACTGCACCCTGCACTATATGTCTATACTACTTCGCCCTGCACTAATGTGTATACTACTTCGCCCTGCACTAATGTGTATACTACTTCGCCCTGCACTAATGTGTATACTACTTCGCCCTGTACTCTCTTGCGTTGCTTGATGTTGGGAGGCATACGACCGCGTCAACGTGCTTGCCTCCTGACTAAACCTAGGCCGGTTCTAACTAGAACAATTGCGCCCTAATGCGCTCACACTTTATTTCGTCAAAATCTGTACAGTCCTTTCAGCGTGAAGTAAAAACAAGATACAGATACACAAACTTTCGCGTTCTGTAATGGCAGCGTGATTAACTTTTGGTTACGCAACCCTGGTCATTACAATAATTATTGTATCACAAATATTCCATACAATATATATTACTCATTCTGCTGGAATAATAACATTCAATCCATGTATACTTACATATACGAGCTTACTTCGATTACTCTTACTACGAGCCCGTAATGACACCTAACTCGCCTCGCGTAAGTTTCCTATTTTAATTTTTGCTCGTAGGATGGTCGACCATCTAGAAGTACTGAACGTCTTTTGAATGGATTTCTAGTTATATGTTATTAATATAAATATTAACCCACATGGGTAGTACCACACCCCCAGTTTTTGCCAGATATATTTTAAGTGCCAACGTGACAGATGGCGAGTCCATCGCCGTTACCCAAGCATTCATTGCGGTAAGCGGTTTCTTCGCTCTCACAAAATATAATTGGTTAAGTATCTCTAGAAAAGCATTTGCTTTTAGATCTAGGTGTAACTGAATTTATATGTAATGTTTATATTGTGCCCTGTAATATATAATAACGATGGATATACATATACATAAATACTAGCTGCCCGCCCAGCTTCGCTTGGAAAAAAAATCTCAAAAAACGATCACACCACCTATCCGTCGTCGGTCCAATAGTGAATCTAAACTATTCTCGATGACACACAGAAAATTTCATTAAAATCGGTCTAGCTGTTTAGGAGTTCAGTGGAAAACACACGCATGCATACTGCTGCGCCTTAAGGGTTTATTTACTATTAGTTTATAATTATTTGTGAATTATAAAGCAAATTTACATAAAAATTATAAAATATATAATAAAAATAACGTGTGGCACTATGGGACTGCCGCGGTAAAGATATTGCATAGCATTTTTTATCAACTTATGCAATACACGTATATACTTTCTCACAAACTGCTGCTTACGTACTAGGCATGCTTTTTAAGTTGTTTCCATATTTCCCGGTAATTTTGAATTTGGAACTGTTCTATATTCGAATGTGTTTAAATTTTGTAGGTGTTAGGTTATTTTCGTTACGGGATTTCTGGATTCGGTCTCCACGCTCAAGGCCCGCGATAGAATCTGTGCAATGGCTTAAAAATTCATACATATTTCTTATTTAGTAAATCCTATCTTTAAATTCAGGTAATAATCTTATCTCCGTGCCAAATTTCATCCAATTGTGTTCAGAATTTATTGCTTGAAATAGGATTAAATATCCTCGCAAACGTTCGCATTTATAATACATATTTTAGGATTGTAGGATTTATACGCTTGGATCTGTCCGATGAATATTTTTCATATTTCCTGCCAAACTACTCGTGTCAAGAACCAGTTTTTTTGCTTTAGTGTTGATATGACGTCGACGACCTTAGTGTTAGAATCGCTTTGGAGTTTGAACGCCAACTCGACAAGCTTAAAGAAACCTGTCGACTTCAAAGCAATTGTATAAATACAAAGTCACCTTTATACCGAGAGGGCAATAACTCATATCCTTTTAAGGTATTAAAAATACAGATTTAAGAAGACGCTTCAACCAACCTAATGATAACTTGCGTTTTAGCGTTTTTCTGAACTTAAGTACAGTGATTGAGAGCCGTGGTGGCCGAGTCGTTCGAGCAGTTGCCTGCGACACAAAGATCGCAAGTTCGAATCCCGACTGTACCAATGAGTTTTTCTGAACTTAAGTACAGTGATTAGTCACACTACGAGCTTTACGGTGAGGGAAAACATCGAGAGGAAACCTGCATACGTCTGAGAAGCAATTCAAAGGTTTAGTCGTGCTTGAGTAACGGCGATGGAATCGCCATCTGTCACGTTGGCACCTAATATACCTCTGGCGGAAAGTGGGTGTGTGGGTATTACCTATACACCTCTGCATACCCCTTCGGGGACCCTAGTGGGAAGGCGTGAGGATATATTATATAAATAATTGAAATGTGTTTGTAATGGAGACCATACCAGACCAGTGAATCAGATGTCATTACAGCTCACTTACGCAAAATTTATTTTTATTTATTTATTTACACGTATACATACGAGTATACTGTACTGGTTATTTAATTAGTTAATAAAACACGTTTTCAAATGCGATATCATTACTCGAGACAGAGATGTAGACTCAAATATTGTCTTATTTAGTTATGTATGTATTTAATTTATTTTAGTTTCTCACAAATTACATATTGTATGTGCTTCTCATACACAGAGGAAGCGAAGGAGGTATATTTTGCAAGTAATTCAATAATATATATATATATATATATAAGGAAATATTTTTTGAACACATATTATGTCGTAGTCCTAGTCTCCAGTTCAAATTTTGAGACGATAAGTTCGCAAGTTCGAAACCCGACTGTGAACTTGAGTTCAGTGATTTATAACACCGCGAGAGTTATCGTGAAAGAAAAACATCGTGAGGAAACCTGCATACGTTTGAGAAGAAATTCAAAGATCTCGTCTTCCATCACCTTGGTAGTTGAAACCAAATATACCTTCGACGAAATGAGTACAGGATATATATACATATATATATATATGCGTACATAACATCACGCCGAGCTCCTTACGCGTTAAGCACATTCATCAGTCTCTTCATACATGCTCGCAGGTTACTAGTGCTCTTGATGTCCATCGGAGTGTCCGATCGTTTTGAATTAGGTAGTTGGAACGTGGTCTTCCTCTGCCTCTCCCTGCACAATCTTTCTTCTCTCATCCTGCCTATATGTCCATTCAAATGTAAAGTACTTTTCTTTAACTTTACATTTAGGATTGAATATATAAAAGATATATTTGCTACACTGCAACCTCAAGTCCCCTGTGGGGTGAACGTCCTGACACCTTTTTATTTATCAAATCGCTTAATCCTACTAATGTTTTGATTGTGAAAGTTTGTGAGGTTGTTTGCTACTCTTTCATGCAAAAACTACTGAACAGAATTTGATGAAAATTGGCACAGAGATGGATAAATAGCTGGATTAACACATAATATACGGGAAAGAAAACGAGTAAAACAAACATGGAACAAAAAAAAACTTATCCTTATTCATAAACTTCTAGTTTTCACTACAAATCAAGTAAGAGAAAACATAATGGCTGCCAGTATTGAGACAACTCTAAACTGTAAATATAAAAGTGTAGGAAACAATATTTCCTCGTTCATCCGTGGTTTGTGAAAGTCCCAAGGCTGGTGTTGAAAGCGCACATTCCGTGAACAATGTGGAAAGACCTTTACGACAGTTTCGCTTTGCGCGTCTTAGTGCATTCTATAGGGTGTAAGTATATATGTATATATATAAATGTAATTGCGTCCACTTTGTTGATTTTTGTTGACAAGCCGTGGTGGCCGAGTGGTTCGAGCAGTTGCCTGCGACGCAAAGGTCCGAAGCTCGAATCCCGACTGTACCAATGAGTTTTTCTGAACTTAAGTACAGTGATTAGTCACACCACGAGCTTTACGGTGAAGGAAAACATCGTGAGGAAACCTGCATACGTCTGAGAAGAAATTCAAAAGGCGTATGTATAGTTGTGCTTGAGTAACGGCGATGGTCTCGCCATTTCTCATGTTGGCACCTAAAATTGGGAATTACCTATACACCTCTGTCTACCCCTTCGGGGACCCTTGCGGGAAGGCGTGGGGATATATGTATATATTTTTTTGTAGTATATATTTTTGGAATTGATATACTTTTGATAATAATATTTTCTTTCTTTATCAGGACCTCAGGAATGGATGGCAGTATAACTGTGAACGGCCTGGAGCGCAACCTGTCCAGCTTCCGCAAGCTCTCGTGCTACATCATGCAGGATAACCAACTTCACGGCAATTTGACTGTCGAGGAGGCCATGGGTGTCGCCACTGCCTTGAAGTTGCCGAGCTCTATCACCAAAGCCGAGAAAGAGGATGTGGTACGTTTATATGTATCTTTTGAAAATGGAACAAATTTGATAAAGTTACTGTTTTTAATACAACTCGAGTGGCAACCAAGTGGCCCACCTGATGGGAAACGGTTACCGTAGCCTATTTACGCTCACGATACCGAAGTATCACTTTGTTGCCACTCTGTGTTCGGAGAGTATGCTGTGATGGCTGCATAATGAGACTAATCCCTCTGCTGCCAACACAATATAACAATCCTCCCCTCCCCTATTTTAGGTGCCAACGTGACAGATGGCGAGTTTATCGTCGTTACTTAAGCACGACTATAAATCGTCTATGTATGTCTTCTTTAATTTATGCAGGTTTTATCTCGATGTATCCTCTATTGTAAAGCTCGTGGTGTGACTAACCATTGTACTATGTTCAGAAAAACTCATTGGTACAGACAGGATTCGAACTTGCAATCAACTACTCGAACTACTCGGTCACCACGGCTCTTATACCAATACCTATATATACATACATACATACATATCGACGAAGCGAAAGAGGTATGTAAGTCTAGAGAGAACTGGCGCTCTATACTCTCTGCCTACCCCGTTAGGGACTTGGCGTGATGATATGTATGTATACCTATATATGTATATATTTAAATAACAATACATACATATATGCTAATATATAATTTCCTTTTTTTAAATTGGCTAATAAGACCTGCTCTCCACCTTTTTGTAACATGTCAATAACCTCCTTCTTTGAAAGAAGGTAAAAATAATACGTGAACAGTAAAGTGAGAATTATTAGTGCATTGTAAGAACTTTACACTTCTTCGTCATTGAGTTTCTTAATTGAGTGGATTAAGACTTTTTTTTGTACTAACTGCATAGCCACTGTCGCATCCGATTATGCGATTTTCAACCTTAACGTACTTGCATTAGTTCGATAATCAACTGCGGTCACACAACTCAATCTTACAATCTTTATAACTTTTTCCTGCATTGTAGTGCTGCTAAACCTGCTATATTGCTTCTGTATTTAAAGTACAGTGACGTAATTCAACCTTTACATATAATGTTCAAACGTTGAAACTCAAAGACATTAAGGCTAATTTGTCAACATATATATGACATGACACTTCCCTTAACATAAAATAGCCAGACACTTGTAAAATGCCTATTGTTAACATGTAGATAAGGCTTATATTCCGACGGCATCTGTCTCGCAAAGCAGAAATAGCGACGATTAAAGAAACTTATCTAGTTCCGGGAAATAATAAGACCCATCAGTTTCCTTAATGCTGCAACGTGCGCTGCACATTAAAACCTATCGCAGACATGTCTCTGCTCATATAAATATATATAATAAATAATAATAAATACCAAGGACAATTCCACACAAATTGACCTAGTCCCAGAGTAAACAAAGCTTGTGTTATGGTAACTAGACAACGATATATTTACTTATATAGATAGATATATACTTAAATACATAGGACATCCAAGACTAAGGTACAAATATTCGTGTTCATCACACAAATATCTGCCCTCAGCGGGATTCGAACCCGCGACCTCAAGTTTCGCAGTCAGGAGCTCTAACCACTAGACCAGACGGTCGTCAATATATCGTCATATAGCCTAGTGGTTCGAGTACAGATTGCAAGTTGGAATATTCTGAAATTCCGACTGGACCAATGAGTTTTTTCTGACCTTACGTACAGTGATTAGGTCGTCACAACACGAGCTTTACGGTATAAGAACATCGAGGGGTAACCTTCATACGTATGACTAGAAATTCAAAGTCGTGTCTAAGTATCGGCGATAGGTTGCCAGTGTCATGTTGGCATTCAAATATATCTACGGGGAGAAGTTTGTGTGTATCCTAACCTACCCTTGGGGTCCTACCTACCTACCTTGTAGGTAGGTAGGACCCCAAGGGTCGAAAGGATAGGCAGAGGGCCTATCCTTTCGACCCTTGGGGAAGTTTAGCAAACTAGGCTGATAATTTTAATGTAACTTACTCGTAGTTATAGAAGAACGGGGTCTCCTAACACAGGCATTAAAAGGAGACTACATTCTAGTCCTTAAAAGTCACTAGATTATGTATAAGTAATCCTTTGTGAGTAAATAAAGATTTATAATAAAATAATAATAATATAATATATCCTCACGCCTTCCCACAAGGGTCCCCGAAGGGAAAGGCAGAGGTGTATAGGTAATACCCACACACCCACTTTCTGCCAGAGGTATATTAGGTGCCAACGTGACAGATGGCGAGTCCATCGTTATTCAAGCACGACTATACATACGCCTTTGAATTTCTTCTCAGACGTATGCAGGTTTCCTCTCGATGTTTTACTTCACCGTAAAGCTCGTGGTGTGACTAATCACTGTACTTAAGTTATATATTTATAATAATAATTATTATAATTTCGAGATTTGAACTCGCAACTTGCGTTGTCCACAACTACTGGAACCACTCGACACCCACGGCTCATTATGTTATGGATTTAACAAAGAGTAACCCCTATCGCCTTTCCAGATTCAAGACATCCTCGAAACTCTCGGTCTGTCGGAGCACCACAAAACAATGACTTCGAACCTCTCTGGAGGTCAGAAGAAACGTCTCTCCATCGCCCTGGAGTTAGTCAACAACCCGCCCATTATGTTCTTCGATGAGCCCACATCCGGACTGGACAGCTCCTCCTGCTTTCAATGCATATCCTTGCTGAAGAACTTGGCGAGAGGGGGACGGACTATCATCTGTACCATTCATCAGCCGTCAGCTAGGTTGTTTGAGATGTTCGATCATCTGTACACCTTGGCTGATGGCCAGTGCGTCTATCAAGGAAGCACAGGACGACTAGGTACGTATTATTTATATCATTGATTATTGATACGTAACTTGGGGGGCGGGGGGGGGGGGGTGGCTAGTACCCACACACCCACGAGAGATATATTTCACGTACCAACGTGACAGATGGCTAGCCCGTCGCCGTTACTCAAGCACGACTATACTTACGCCTTTGAATTACTGCAGGTTTCCTTTTGTTATGTTTGAGTCCGTTCGGTCTATTGTCAATTTTACGAAATTAGTTTTTGTGCTATTATTGTGATAATTGCGTCAATCAAATCTTATGAACCTTTATACGTGTCCTCTTTACTCTGTTAGCATATTAACTGCGATAGAAAGAGATACTATATGTCGTTACAAATAATTTTTAGCCCTCTTTGGGTAGACAACGTTCATTATTTTGTGATCTTGTATAGCTAATTCAACCTGTTAAGTTTTTTTGTTTAAACCGGATCTAAAGTTATAACGTTAGGAATAATTAATCCTCTGCGATTCAGTATTCCGCTTAAATGATAAAACTTTAGTTATGGTATTAAAATTTTGTAGTTGAAACGTAAAAACGAAATAGCGACCAACGAACATTGAAAGTATTTTGCTTCTTCTTCATTAAGTGTCGTGTTCGTATAAATCATTATTCAAAACAAGTTTTCCAATAATTTATCGTACCTATATCAAAAAGGTAAAAGATAAAAACGCTTTTGTATGGTTCTGATTGTTCACAAATAAAGTTTTTTTTTAATATACACTTTAGGCATATTCTCGTTGGAAAACAAGTACGGGCATTAGCACATGTATAGATAGACGCAGGACGTTGGTAGGGCACAAACCTCTGGTGGAGGGGGTCGCGGGATGCGGGGAGTATGACCCGAGTCTATTAATTGCAGTGTGCGTGTGCACTCATAGATCACATTGATAACATATGAGTGCATACTGATAATATTCAAACATCAGTAGAAGGTTGCACACTTGCATGATAAATTATAAGTAAGAATAGTGGGGCGCGGCTTCGTAGATGGCACTATCTATAGCTTTTTGAGTTTACTTCTAAAGATGTTCCTTTTATAAATAAATTCGTACCTTGAGTGTAAAATTCGTTTAAGGAAAAAACGATGCTCAATCGCAAGTTTGCTCACGTTCCTTGTGACGTCATATGCTCAAACATTCTGAAGACATCCAAAGACAAATCAAAGTGGGTTTATTTAAGTACATGGTACATACAAGTCACATTCAAAGACTGATATTGTGTCCCATAATGTCTTAGATAGTTTATAACACGGCAATACATACATGTATGTAAGTACGTAAGTCTATAGAGAATTGGCGCTCTATACTCTCTACCTACCCCGTACCCCGACTCGGCGTGAAGTCTGATGAACTTTTGTTGACAAGACACTTTTATGACACTTCTTACTAGTAATTTAGAATTCATTGGAATATTAAGTATTTGGCGGAAAGTGGGTGTGTGGGTTTTACCTGTACACCTCTGCCTACCCCTTCGGGGACCCTTGTGGGAAGGCGTGAGGATATATATATATATATATATATATATATTAAGTATTTGCAAAAATTTTATGTCACTGGGACCTTGATGCCTCTGTATGAAAATATCCAAGCGTAGTGTTTATGTATATTAAACAAAACTCGCTTGAAGAAGAGAGGGCATTGCGTATTTCAGTTTAGAAATGTAAGAATGCGTTTACAAGGATGTGGTAGCTCCTGAGTATACCAATAGCGAGGTAGCGAGTAGAGCATACAAATCTTTACCTCTTTATATTAATGTAGTTGCATGCAACACAAAGTTTGCAAGTTCTAAAGCCGACAGTAACAATGAGTTTTACTGAACTTAAGGACCACTGTACTTAACTACTAGGTGTTAATAATCACTATTAGTTACACAATGAGCTTTACGGTGAAGGAAAACATCGAGAAGAACCCTGCATACATTTGAGAAGAAATTCCAAGATGTATGTGCAGTCTTGCTTTAGAAACGGCGCTGAAATTGTCATCTGTCACGCTGGCATCTAAAATATATATCCGGTGGAAAGTAGGTGTGTGGGTACTGCTTACATACCTCTGCCTACCCCTTCGGTGACCCTTGCGGGGAGACGTGAAGATACACATACATATATATAATCAGTAGAGAGGTAACGAGGTACTAGTGAAATAGTTTTTAATCTAGTTTTTTGTCTCAGTGGAATGGCTTGGAAGCCTGGACCTGCGTTGCCCGTCATACCACAATCCGGCTTCGTTCATCATTGAAGTGTCGTGCGGTGAATACGGCAACAATACCGGCAAACTTGTGCAGGCCATAGACAATGGCAAGAACGATATTAGGTAAGTACAAATAGTCTCTGAATTCGCTGTTTACTTTCTTATATAAATTGACTAACTAGCGGCCCGTATCGCCTTCGCACGGATGGACATTTATTTTTTTAACATTATGGCATAAAATTACAAGATATATAATATAAGAGAGGTAGGGCATAACGGGTTTCCCGTTCGAATTTGGAGCTGCCCGACTGGGGCAGGACCTCCACCTTATAGAAGTCCGTAGCCAAATAACACAAGTTATTGTGTTGTGTTCCTACGTGGTGAATAAGGTTTCCAGTAATGAGCTCCTTGGGGAGGGGGGAGGATTATTACATTGTGTTGGAAGCAGAGGGATTAAACCCATTATGCTGCCAACACACTATAACTCTCCGAACCCAGAGTGGCAACACGCAAGTGATACTTCAGTATCGTGAGCGTAAATAGGCTGCGGTAACCGTTTCCCATCAAATGGGCCGTATGCTTGTTTGCCACTCTTGTTGTATAAAAAAAATATTCTAACAATTAAAATAGACTATATTAATCAGTGATAATGTAGCATTCAAATGGTGAAAGAATTTTTAAAATCGGTGCATACATTTTTGAGCGAATTCTTTACAAACATACTTATATACAAATCTTTCCTTTTTATAATATTAGTATTTAATTATGTCTATCTGTTCGCATTAAACTCAAAAACAACTGAAAGGATGCAGTTGTCACCGACAGAAGTGATTCATGATAAGTTTTAGCTTAGTTAGTTTTAGC
Source organism: Drepana arcuata (assembly GCA_016069955.1). Lineage (NCBI taxonomy): Eukaryota > Metazoa > Arthropoda > Insecta > Lepidoptera > Drepanidae > Drepana > Drepana arcuata. The sequence continues at coordinate 17,593 of JACCPG010004727.1, read as the reverse complement.
TTTATGATACTCAAAATAGGGCACAGATTAACTTGCTTTTATTAACCCTGCCTATTGTTGGTAGGAACGGTATGCCTTTCCCCGAGGTGCCGGGATACAACAACAAAAAGGACATGGAGGCCTCGCTCCAACAAAAGCAGTGGGACAGGAATGACCTCGCACAAGTGCATGAAAAGTTCAAGGATACCAACGGAACCAACGGAAACGGAAACATGCAGAACGGGATACTCCAGCTGGCAGCTAGCGAAGTTGCTAAAGGTAAAGAAAATCTATGTATTTTTTTTTCTTTTTATTCTACAAGAGTCCCAAACAAACATACGGCCCACCTGATGGAAAACGTATCAACGACGACTAACTGATTCAGCACACTGAACATTAATATGATGATTACGGACGTCTATAAGGTGGTGATCCTGACCCGTTATGCCCTATCTATCTTAAAATGTATGTATTTATCTACACGCCTTCCCACAAGGGTAGGCAGAGGTGTGTAGGTAGTACCTGCAAACCCATTTTCGGCAGGAGATATATCTTTGGTGCCAACGTTACCGATTGCGAGTCAATCACCTTTACTCAAAGACATACATACGTCTTTGAATTTCTTCTCAAACAAAATGCAGGTTTCTTGTCGATGTTTTTCTTCACCGTAAAGCTCGTGATGTGAGTAATAACTTAAGTTGTCAGTAAGGTTTGAATCAGTTGTCTACTGTTTCTTGTGTTGTGTCTGTCATTATGAAATATTTGTTTAAATAAAAAGTTATTACTACAGAAAACAAATAGGAAGTATATATAATAGCATAATTATAACCTTTGGCCTCGCTATCAGCGCAGGCGCCTGTCCTTCGTTCGCAATAACAGTCATTACTAGACTTGATTAGGAAATGTATCATAATTATTGCAATAACGAGACGATTTCGTTCTTGTCGCGTTTTCATCACGCGATTCAAAACCTTTTTGCATTTATACATAACTTTTTGCATTTATACTAGATGTGCACGCGACTTCGTCCGCGCGGAAAAGTGATATTAAGCAGCATACATTTTTACCTAAATAAAGTGTTATTTTTTAAAAACTAAAAGAAAATAATGTTAATTTATATTTATAATATGTAATACTAAAAAATAAGTTCCAAGCATCTAGCTTAAAAAATGACGTAACTTCCATACAAACTTTCATCCTCTATTACAACCCCTTACTACCCTTATTCGCATTAAAAAGTAGCCCATGTCCTTCCTCAAGCTCTAGACTATCTCTGTAAATTTCATTTAAATCGGTTTAGTAGTTTAGACGTGAAAAGGTAACAGACAGACAGAGTTACTTTCGCATTTATAATATTAGTAGGGATAAATATCCTTGCCACAAGGGTCCCCGAAGGGGTAGGCAGAAGTGTATAGGTAATACCCACACACCCACTTTCCGCCAGAGGTATCTTAGGTGCTAACGTGACAGATGGCGAGTCGATTGCCGTTCATACATACAACCATTTTATCACACCAAGATCCGCAAGAGGTAGACAGAGAATAGAGCGTCTCTTTCCCTTCATCCACATTCATCTCTTCGTACATACTAGCTGGTGTCGCGTTCTATTGGCGTACAAATCCTTGAGTGTCCGATCGATTTGATCGAACAATCAATACAATAAGAAGCCGTGGTGGCCGAGTGGTTCGAGCAGTTGCCTGCGACGCAAAGGTCGCAAGTTCGAATGCACACAGTTCGAGAACACCTCTATGACACGCGCCGATCTAAGTAATCATTTTAATATCAGTGCAATTAACGCAGCCACGGCGATGGCGTGCATTCATCAACATTCTACTAACATTTAACATTCAAATATAAAATACTGTGTAACATTAATAAACATTTATAAGAACATTCCTTTGACTTCTCCTAAACTGCAACCTACATACATAGCACCCCCAACAAGCGGAGTACCTCGCTAATAACTACTTCTGTAAAAAACATGTGTATAAAATACAAAAAAAATATAGACTCCTTTATAGATTTGAATTATATACAGTTACATTCGAATACCCATAATGCGATGATGGTCTTTGCCCACTACTCTACCATAGATGAAATGATTTTTTTTTAAGCTTAGTAGGCGCACGCCGGATGTCCACTACCACATTGCCGTCTGCAACACCTCTGTCCACTTTAAAATGTTTAGAACCAGTTTCATTCGAAAAGCCATTATGCGAAGATGGTGTTTGCCCACTCTACCATAGATGAAATCTATTTATTTTTTAGCGCAGTAGCTCACGCCGATTATCCGCTAGTAATGTGGCCGTTGTAACACCTGTATCCACTCTAAAAATGTTGATTATTTTTTCCTTTAGGCGAACCTCTGGTGGTACAGATAGATACAGAGAAGCAAGATAACGTGGAGGTAGCTCTCCTAGGCACGGAGGCTGTGGCGCCACGCCGCTACGCCACGTCAGAGTTCACGCAATTCTGGCAGGTTCTCAAGAGAACACTACTCTTCAGCAGGAGAGATTGGGTGAGTCTAACCTAAAGGCTTATTGACCTGCCCCCTAGGTAATGTCCCTCTCGAAGTAATTACAAATCAGCTATTTAATTATAATATGTATTATTTAATTTTCAAAGAGAGGTAGGGCATAACGGGGTTCCCGTTCGAATTTGGAGTTGCTCGACTGGGGCAGGACCACCACCTTATAGAAGTCCGTAGCCAAATAACACATTTTTTCTGTGTTGTGTTCCTACGCGGTGAATAAGATTTCCAGTAATGAACTCCTTGGGGAGGAGGGAGGATTGTTACGTTGTGTTGGAAACAGAGGGATTAAACCCATTATGCTGCCGACACACTATAACTCTCTGAACACAGAGTGGCAACGCGCAAGTGATACTTCAGTATCGTGAGCGTAAATAGGCTACGGTAACCGTTTCCCATCAGGTCGGCAGTATGGTTGTTTGACACTCTTGTTGTATAAATGGTTAATATTATTGTAATTTTGGTAGTATATAGGTGGCAAAAATGCATAATGTTTTTTTTCATACTTTAATTTTACGATTCTCTTTATGCCATTGTAATTTAACCTTCATAGTTATTTTGAGCGTCTTTTTTAACATTAAAAAACATTGTTGTTATTATTACTAGGTATATACGGGCTGGATGGATGGACTCGCCATTTGTCACGTTGGCACCTAATATACCTCTGGCGGAAAGTGGGTGTGTGGGTATTACCTATACATCTCTGCCTACCCCTTCGGGGACCCTTGTGGGAAGGCGTGAGGATATATTATTATTATTATTATATACGGGCGCCGATGGGTTAGGCAGAATAACAATATCTTTATACTCTATAGAGATAGAGCATCTAGAGACTATAGATGTTTGGTACTTAGCACGTTGCTCAGCCTGCTGTTATATCAAAGTTCATCTTTACCAGCACATTAAGCCCCGTTTACAATGAAGCATCTTTGGAAATCGATACGGGTATGTGAGAATAAAAAAAGGCGGATAACTGCTATAATCCAGTTAGGCGCATTTCTTCTCGAGCGAAACTGGTTTAATCCAGTTTCTGGCAATACACTGCTGCAAAGTCCAGACAGTAGCATCTGAGTAGAGATTATGGCACTAGGATGTTAAAATATCGATAAATATGTCAACACACCCATATTGGAGTCCATCTAAGTGTACAACCCTCCCACCAGACTCTGATGTACCTTCGTCTGTTCGCGCACATCCTCGTGGGCTTCCTCATCGGCGCGCTGTACTACGACATCGGCGACGACGCCTCCAAAGTGCTGTCCAACCTCGGTTTCCTGTTCTTCAACATGCTGTTCCTTATGTACACTTCGATGACCATCACTATACTTAGCTGTGAGTATTACAAAAATAAGTTTTTAATATGTTATTGTGAATTTTATTTTATAAGAAATATATTATTTAAATTTTATTTCTTAATATAAAAACTAGAAATTGAACAAAATACTGAAAAAATACTGAAGCAGGTTTCTCCTCGATGTTTTCCTTCACCTCAAAGCTGTGGTGCAATCACTGTACTTTAGTTCAGAAGAAACTATTTGTTACTATCGGGATTCGGACTTAATATGTTTGTGTTGTAGGCAACTACTCGAACCACTCGGCCACCACGGCTGTAGTTCAAAGTAATTGTAATTAATGTCTGTTCATTTGTCCCCAGTCCCACTAGAAATGCCGGTGCTCGTCAAGGAACATTTCAACAGGTGGTACTCGCTACGGTCCTACTACCTGGCGATCACAGTTTCTGACATACCATTCCAGGTTCGATGTTTTTCTTTTAACATCGCATTGGTTATAGACTTGTAAGGATGGCAATATGATTGTGAATAAATAAATAAATATAGGTCTACGTATTTAATTCAAAAAGTATTTTCTTGAACATAGTTTAAACAAGTTTTTGTGAAAAAAACGTCTTGTAGGTATTTTTGACATGTGCGATACTCATTTGACATTGACATTTTAGCTTAGATCAAGCTCGTCACCATTAGCCCGGCATTTAAACGAATCAGCTTGCTGATTTCGAATTTATGCCGTTTAATAAAATCATATGATCGATCATAACAAAGCGAACTAAGTTCTCTATTAGCTATTAGAGGTTTTACCTAGAGAGTACAGCTAGGACTGAAGAAGCGCGTGAAAAGATTTTTGTACAGTTAGTAGCCCGTGTCCGGAGCCGGTGGTAACCGATTGCCACCACCATGCTAGTTTTCCAACATAGTAGCTTAGAAAAATCAAATCTACACTCTATAACCGTATGGTGAACACCTGAAAACCATTAGGGCCTTTGCCTAGCTGTGGGATCTGTGAGATGTACCAGGGTTTCAGTAACAGTGGTGGAATATCTTATCTTACTTCTTACTAATATTATAAATGTGCAAGTTTGTAAGTTTGGATGTTTGCGGTTCTCTCACGGCAAAACCTATCTAAACGGCTGAACCGATTTGGCTGAAAGTTGAAATCGTGATGGCTTATACCTAGGAAATAGGCTACTTATTATTATTATTATTGTTTAATCCCAAAAATTCAAAGTTTCTAATATTAATGATTTTTTTTCTTATATTATAAAGTATGATGCTCTTTCAAGAAAATACAAAAGCTACTTTTTCGAACTCCACGCGGGCGAAGCCGCGGGCATAAGCTAGATTTATATACATTATTATCTTCACACATTGTTTCCCATCAGGCTATATTCTGCATCATCTACGTGGTGATAGTGTACCTGCTGACATCTCAGCCGATGGAGTGGAACAGGTTCTTCATGTTCATGGTGTCCTGTCTGCTGATCTCGTTCGTTGCGCAGAGCGTGGGGCTTGTCGTCGGCGCGGCTATGAACGTTCAGGTAAGCAACATAAGGTTCAAACTCGAACGTTGACGAAGCTCATTATATATGACGCCAATGCTATAATAATATATCTTCACACCTTCCTGCAAAGGTCTCCGAAGAGGTATGCAGAGGTGCGTAGAATCCACACACCCACTTTTCAACGGAAATATATTTTAGGTGCGAGCGTGACACATGGCGAGTCCATCGCCATCTTACAAGCACGACTATATACGTTCTTGAATTACTTCTCAACGTTTGCAGGTTTCCTCTCGATGTTTTCCGTCTCCGTAAAGCTCACGGTGTGATAAATCACTTTACTTAAGTTCAGAGAGGCTTATTGTTACAGTCTGGATTCGGACTTGCAATGTTTGTGTCTCGACCACCACTGCCCTAAATATAATAAATCATAAAGGAAACTGATAAATAGGTAGTTAGTTATTTATTAAGAGCCGTGGTGGCCGAGCGGTTCGAGCAGTTGCCTGCGACGCAAAGGTCGCAAGTTTGAATCCCGACTGTACCAATGAGTTTTCTGAACTTAAGTACAGTGATTAGTCACACCACGAGCTTTACGGTGAAGGAAAACATCGAGAGGAAACCTGCATACAACTGAGAAGAAATACAAAGGCGTATGTATAGTCGTAACGGCGATGGTCTCGCCATCTGTCACGTTGGCACCTAATATACCTCTGGCAAAGTGGGTGTGTGGGTATTACCTATACACCTCTGCCTACCCCTTCGGGGACCTTTGTGGGAAGGCGTGAGGATATATTATATATATGTATATTATATAGTTATTTATTAACGTCGAGTAAATGTATTTTTTTTATACCACACGGGTACATACACATTTTAATTACTATAAATAATTGGTACCACCAAAATACCACATGGGTGGCAAACAAGCATGCGGTCCGCCTGATGGTAAGCGGTTACCGCCGCCTATGGGCGCCACCAGGGATATCACTCGCGCGTTGCCGACCCTGAGTTTTGTTGGATTGAGTTGAATTCAGTAGATGTTCAACGGCTTTTACATTAGATCTCTATTTTAAAATGCATCATAATAAGATTCAGAGAGAGACATAGAGGGAGAAGGAAAGGGGGGAGAAAGAGATTTTATTTACAGAGATTCAACATATTAGTGGGGATTGTTTATAATTATGGTGACCGTCTGGTCTAGTGGTTAAGGCTCCTGACGTGAAACTTGAGATCGCGGGTTCGAATCCCGCTTAGGGCAGATATTTGTGTGATGAACACGAGTATTTGTACCATAGTCTTGGATGTACTATGTATATATGTTTATATCTATCTATATAAGTATATATTGTTGTCTAGTTACCATAACACAAGCTTTGCTTAATTTGGGACTAGGTCAATTTGTGTGGAATTTTGCCCAGGTATTTATTATTATTATCAATTATTTGTACGATTGAGACTTATTTTATCCCAATTGTGGTATAGAACGGTGTGTTCCTGGCTCCGGTTATGTCGGTTCCATTCCTGCTGTTCAGCGGTTTCTTCGTGTCGTTCAACGCGATACCTGCGTACCTGCGGTGGATCACGTATCTCTCGTACATTCGCTACGGGTTCGAGGGCACTGCGCTCGCTACCTACTCCTTCGACAGGCCCAAGCTTAAGTGTCGACAGGTAACTACTAAACTGATCAATATTAGACCTTCTCGACAGGGTAGGAGAAGGTTATGGCACCCCCTTCCTTCAGAGATATATCTAGATGTTAACGTTACAGATGGCGAGTTTGTCATGGTTTCTCGCGCCTTTGAATTTCTTATCAAACTTGTGCAGGTTTCCACACGCATTCACCACTATAGGTCTACAAAACTGGCGCTTCCTCTGCTTACCTTGTTAGGGCATTATGCAATGATGATCAGCTGTATTGCAGATTCAATTCTCTCGATTTTCGGAAAGTTTGTCTTAAAAATAAAAAAGAAATTATATATAGCAAGAAAACATACACACTGACAAATAAACAAATAATAGCGTCTCAAGATTCCATCTTGTGAGTTTAACATTTAACTAAATACACTGTTTGTGTTTGATTTTTTTAAATTTGTTATAGTGCTTTGGATCATTTGCTAACGGAATTTAAAATCTCTTGACAAAGATACAAAGTACTGAATCGTCTAACCTAAATGACTGATATCACGTTTCTTTACAGGCGTACTGCCACTTCAAAGACCCAAAGAGTACTCTTGAGGAGTTGGACATGACGGATGCAGACTTCAATTTGGACATCGCAGCTCTCTGCCTAATATTCGTCGTTCTACGTATATCCGCCTTCCTATTCTTACGCTGGAAACTGAAATCTACAAGATAAGTCAATATGTACCTTATGCAGGGAGTAAATTAGGTCTAAGGTATGTATTTTAAAGTTACGACTTTTCGACGCTTTTCATTTCACTAAATTATTCGGTGCACAATGCTGAGCGTTCGTTACCGTTTCGATATGAATGCGATGTTGTGGATTTCATTAAAGATTTTAATGAAATCCACATCCACAAATACAGAAACATATTCTCGAACAAAATAATGAAAAACTAGATCAGAGACATTTCAATTCATTCTTTATGTTCATTGTTATAAAGTTTAAAATCAAATGATTTATTATTAAGCGTTCACTTAGAACCCTGTCGCAGCGAACTCAATAAATCGCTTTAAGTAAATATATTATGTACCACGGTTCTGGAGATTGCTTTCATTGGGACAGAGTTCTAAGTATAGTAAATAGTTACGCAGTTGATGTGATAATATGTGAAGATGAAAATATTTTGGACTTTTACTCGACTGTCAGGAAAAGTGACTAGAATATTCGACAGGTATCTAATCTATTATTCGGTATATTAAATTGATTGAATTTGATTTTAATAGCGTTATTAATAATACATTTGGAAATACTTCGATTTGGTGCTACATTGATGACATTCATTAATTGAGTGTAACTATTGGTATTAATCATATATATATATTTATATAATAAACAGGATTAAAAAAATATATATATATATATTTTTTTTTATGAATACTATGTTCTGCGTTACACTTTCCAAAACATTGTTCTATTAGTTCATTCCGATCCTTATCTTTTTTAAAGTATTTAAAAAAGGGCCTGCGTATAAAGCCTTAAAATATATCGATGAATATTGCTTGAAAGAGGTCTGTAAGTCTAGAGACAGGCTCTCACTTTCTGCTAAACCCTCTGTATTAGTATTAATTATTATTTTTGTGATTAAAATTACCGTATTCTTGCAGTAACGTATGTTTTCCATACTTTATACATTTCCCAATTTAAAATGACAATAGTAAAGTATTAACGAGTTATAAATTTGTTACACATTTTATATGAAATATATTTAAAAAAAAACTATGTTTAAAAAGTGCCTTAGTATTTGTAGCCAACGAATTCAATCCTTGAATTTGGAAAATAATTGCACTATTTAAAACACACGTGATTTAAAATAAAAGCTATAAAGTATACCTACTATATATTCTCTACACATAATATATAAATAAGAGCTAATGAGCTCGTAATACTTTCGAAATAAAGTTGAAAATCGCATGAACTTGTCACAAATAAATAATAATGTCAAAGCGATCATTCTACTATGTGATATTAAACAAGCTTAAAAAAAATTGTTCATTTATTTTAAGTATACAAGTTTTAACCGAGAATATACATTTTATATATAAAATATATGTACAGTGAAAATTAATCTACACGTTTTATAAAAGTTCGTTTCACTTAGATATTTTTATACAAATCTTAGGGGTCTTCCATTTATCACGCGATGTTTTTGGCATTTGTTTAACTTTCACGTGATTAATGGCCGCCCCCTTATTACATGTAGCAATGGCCTATTGGTTTTTTCAAACTTTGTAAGAATCATTAAAACTTACAATAAATTCAATGTAATTATTATTTAAAACAGTTTTAGAAACATATTGGCATCTTTTTATCACTGAAATATAAAATTTTCATAGCATTATAATTAATTATAATATCAAAATGTTCACTCCCTTTACTACCTGGGAAACCTTGTGAAGGTATAAGTTACAAACATATATAATTTTCTATTTATACTGTCGAAAACGAATTCCAGGGAACAAGAACCTTGATTGTTTAAACTCTTTCTTAATACAATACGAGTTGCTCACAAATTATTTTTCATGTCTTGCCTTATTGGTCGTTAAACGTTAAGTAATATAAGATATGTTGTAATGTTCATACATTAATGGTAATGACAAAGCATAAGACTAAACGAACTGTCACAGCTCTGCCTACCCCGTGAGAGCCTTTGCCTGATGATTTATATGTTTACTAGCCGTGTCCCGCGATCATACCTGCGTGAAATTTGATTTCATACTATTTTTTTTTCAGGAATCTCTGTGCCAAAATTCATCCATTTCCGTTCAGTATCATACACACAAACTTTCTCATTTTCAATATTAATAGGATTTATGTTACCATAATTAAGAAGACCACTTGTATAGACTAGGAAAAGGGTACACTCTCATACAATCTTCTTACAGAACTCAAAACGTAAGGACCAGATATCCATCTATTTATACCTTGAAATTAAAATCTATACTAATATTATAAAGAGGAAAGATTTGTATGTAAGTATGTTTGTAAGGAATTGGCTCAAAAAGTAATGGACCGATTTTAAAAATTCTTTCACCATTTGAATGCTACTTTATCACTGATTAATATAATCTATTTTAATTGCAAGAAAAAAAATAAGTTTATGGCAGAATGTTTAAAAAATATCCACCCATGCGAAGCCGGGACGGGCCGCTAGTAATTAATAATAATATATTGTTTATTCAGTAAATTGGAACCTTGGTATCGTGGTAGTTCATTACTCTTGGTACAATAAAATTAACGTAAAATATTCTAGATCAGATTATAGATGTAGATTGCAACAGCACTATTTCCTTGTACGGTCTGTAGGTCTGAGAGTTATCGCTTGTAATCTCACTCGGTAATGCATTTGAAAAGTGAACGGCGCTGCCGAAATCGCCTTGATTCGGACAACCTCACGACAAAACTTGTGACAGACCACTTATTTTAAACGACTGTGCTACGACAATTTTTGATGTGATTACGTATACGTAATCACATCAAAAATTAATTAATAAATCGATGAACGCCGGCTGCACGCACGTAAAACGATGACTCGTTGTCCCGTTACGCTCATTGTAACGTTCCGATCGGAGCGAGAGCCGAATGGCACGATCTTCTTATGACGTCACCTTAAGCTATCGTCCGTAAACCGCATTCACAGACAACCAATTTTTTTTTTCGCACCCTTGTCACGCCAAGCCTTGCTTGGATGAGAAACTGGCAAACTGAAACACGATCGTAGCGCCACCTATCGGATATAATTGTGAATTCAAACGATTCTTGAATCCATTTGAACACACACAAAATTTTCATCAAGACTATATACGTATTTTTGATTAATCAAAACAGGCCGGAGCAACCATCATATGACAAACATTCTCAAGCCCATTAACTTGTAAGTCATTGCCATTAGTATATAACTAAGTTATTAAATATAACTATGAGGGATCGCGGTTATCATATTTGTACTTAGCTTTACAGTCCACATTAACTATATGGTCTTATAAAAATGAAATGGTTAGTTGTAATGGTATTAGATTTAATATTGTTTTGTATATTTTTTAAATATAATGGTAAAAAAACTTCTTCCTTTTTTATTTGAATCCCCTAAAACCCCAAAGTCTATCCATCGGATCGAATCTTTACGGAGCTTTGTGAAGGAAAACATCGAGAGGAAACCCTTTTGAGAAGAAATTCAAAAGCGTATGTATGCTTCAGTAACGGCGATGGACTAGACGTCTGTCACGCTGGCACCTGAAATATATATCTGGCGGTAAGTGGGTGTGTACACCACACACCTACCTGCCCACCCCTTCAGGAACCCTTGCGGGAAGGCGTGAAGAGAGGTAAGATATTTATATTTAAAGATAAATAAATCTAAAAAGGTAAGTCTTAAAAAAAATAAAGCCCTTTGGTCGTTGTATCGTATGATCCTAATGAATTGCTAATATTTGTCATTGTTACTTGTACTCACGTATTTGTAATAGTAATAAACAACTTGCTGAGATTAAACAACTTGATGAGAGCGTTAAGAAGTATGATAGGAGTGAGATAAGGAAACGTTGTGGTCTTAAAGAAGATGTAGTGACAAAAATTGAGAAAGGTATGAGATGGTTTGGCCATGTCGAGAGAATTAATGAAGAACGATTAACGAAAAAAGTGTATAAGGCGAGTGTGGATGAAAGTGTTGGAAGGGGTAGACCTAGGCGGACGTTTCTAGACCAAATTAGGGACGTCTTGAAAAAAGGCCAGGTCAAGAGCATGTATGAAGAGAATAATGAAAGTGGACGAAGCGAAAGAAGTATGTAAGGATCGTAGCAAGTGGAAAGAAGTGGTCTCTGCCTACCCCTACGGGAAAGAGGTGTGATTATATGTATGTATGTATTAAACAACTTAGTATATTTACCCTCATTCCATTGGCCATGGAATAGTCCAAGGTTATAGATATTCCCAAACGGCCGTCTGGTCTAGGGGTCAGAGCTGACTGCTTGAGGAGGGCAGATATTTATTAAGGATATTTTCAAGGTATAGGCTGTAAAATTTTGCCGCCCTGGCCTCTAAAATTTTTTATGTCCTAAATTACTTTTATATTCTAACAATTTCGTTGAAATTGCACGTAAAAAGTTATCGCTTTTTTCACTCATACAAAGTATGGGCTGAGGGCGCAGGCAGAGGCCGATTACGGGTAAGGGGGCGGCGAATTAGGTGTTTTGTTTACTCTAGAATATAGAAGTTTGCGATACCGAATGTACAATGACAAGTGAGAGTGGAAAGTCATCGGCAAAATTTGTTGTAGAATACTATCTGTAAAACATTTGAAAACCGCCATGCTGAAACCAAAAAAACAAAAGAAATTCGGTCCTCAAATATGCTGCTCCAAAAATCTGCCGCCATATACCTACTCAGCCCGCTGGTAAATCTACCACCGGGGCTCGGCGTGATGATATCGAAGTGTATTTTTTTCTACAATTTTATCCTACCGTCCTAGCTCGGTTTAAAGTCTGTATTTAAATAGTTATCAACGCAATCATTGAACGATGGATGGTTTAAGCAGGCAGCCAAATTATACCGGCAATCAGATGCGGTTGGTTACAAACTCATCCGGGATGTTATGTCGAATCGCTCATCCGAAAATACTACGCTTGATGGCTCGTGCAATCGCTAATATGCTTGAACACACAGCGTTTGATCAAGACAAGATAGCACAGTGCATTTACGGAATAAGTTTTAGGTACCTACTGCTTTACATTTAAATAGATATGTCAAATCTTTTGAACTTATTAAACGTCGTATTTTAAAAATAAAATTATTTTGTGCTCTTGTCGGCCTTTATAATGCAATTCTATATTCTATACATCATGACAGACATTTAACTATACTATAAATATATAATATAGTAAATCTGTAGTTTGTTTGTTCGAACGCATATCTCTAAAATTTCCTTCGGTTATACAAATATACTTCGAACAACCCGACACAACTCTGCCTACCCAGAGCGTGAAGTCTTGTCTAGTAGTCAAAACTCTTTACTGTTAAGAACTAGATCGCCCCTAGACAAAATGCCTTGCCGTTTGCGCTTATGTTATCCGAAATCTTTAATTTGAATGGTAACGTCAGTTACGGTAAAAGTTGTACGCAGATAATGTGCTAACCAAACAATGGATAACTTTTTGTGTTCGGGAGAAACGTCACATCGTCTCACGACTACTTTAATTTACAAACAAAGACTTTGAGAGTTTTCGTGTAATGTATGAGTAGTGCAGATGCACTGCAATGCATTTGAACGAAGACCCAGAAGACGCGTATAAGGTTGTGCTGCCTTACTTTGACAATTACCATATATACACACCACTTATTTCAGACATTAACAACACATAAATAATAAATGACTGTCATTATCTTTTGTAAGAAACATGCCAGCGTCATGCTTGGAACAATACTGTGAATATATTATAAAGTAGAACAAAAAATAACAAAGAAACTTTCGGTATGGTAAATGATGATAAAAGTTCATATACGTTTTTTCATACCTTCCTACAAAGGTCACCAAAGGGGAAAGTAGAGAGTTAAAAACCCAACCATCACACTCAACCCTCAGATACAACCTATGTAGGTGCCAACGTGACAGATGGTGAATCCATCGTCGTTTCTAAAGCACGACTTAGCAAAGGTATCTCTACACATAGGTACACATTAATATATCATAATATCCTTAGAAATTAAATGAAATATTTTAACATATGGCGAGTCCATCGCCGTTTCTCAAGCATGTATGCAGGTTTCCTCTTGATGTTTTCCTTCACCATAAAACTGGTAGTGGGTATCGGTCACATACAATGAAAGTGGGTGTGGGGGTACTGCCTATACCTCTGCCTACCCTTTCAGGGACCCTGGTGGGAAGGCGTGAAGGTACAGTAATAATATTGTATTATTAAAATAGAGTTAATTGTGTCAAACCTACTATCGGAAAGCCAGTCACGAGTGAGGTAGTTTCCTTCGACTAGCGACACAGGCGAGTTGGCTAGAATTCTTATCGTCATATTATTGTAATGTTGAATTTCATGCCATGTTCTAGAGAAATCTTGACCATCATGAGGGCATGAACCTGAGGTGAACACATCCTTGATCCTTATAACATACTAGACACAAATTCATGCTTGTACTTTCCTTGTTGCCTCGTATTTATGTAGACGTGCCCTGCGGTTTTACTCGCGTGACAATGATTTTACAATTACAAATATACTATCCTTTTTTTTAGAAAATAGTGGTATTAATAAAAAAAAATCGGTAAAATTTTTTTTTGCATTTTCTTTCATTTCATTTTGCATTAAAATTTTCAAACAAAATTACAAACAATAAAATCTTTACGCTTTCTTATATCAGTGAACATTCATTACATTCCTAGAAAAGTCCCTATAATCGGCAAATAACCTTCTGTTCGCCAGATAAATGTTTGTGTGCAAATATGACAGATTAGGAGTCCATCGTTGTTTCTCAAGCACGGCTATATAGAGAGAGTATACTATACTATACTCTCTCGTGAGGGACTCGGCGTGATGATATATACATTTTTAACACGGCAAATTAACATTGTGCAAAGCCACAAAAGCCGCAAGTCAAAATCATCTTATACAGTAATTCGTTTTCTCTGATCATTCGATATTATTTCTACTATGAATACAACAACAGACGCCATACACCCATTGATATAAACAATCCAAGGTATGGCGAAACGCGGTTGAAATTTCTTCTCGTCAAAAATATATTTCCTCTTTTGTTCGTATATAATATCTCTAATGTATTTTTGAATCAAGCCATTCTCTCTCAGTTGCAACGTGCGATAGTTAAACTTGTAACAAAAGGGAAAACCTTTATTCATATAAATTGCGTAAATGATCTTGGAGTATACTTTAGGAAAGTCATAAATAAGGTTGTCACCCCAAGCGCTGTAAAATGTATGTTTGTCATACTCATATCTGGAATAGATAATGATGTTGTACATGTCCTCAGACTCACTGACTGCCTTAATACTCCCCAGGAAACTCTGACACTGTTCTGGCAAACTGTTCTCGGGAAAAATGTATCCAACTTGCGAGTGAATAAATTTTCGTATCACGGAACTCACGCATGGCTTTAGCCTATACCTGTGTATATCATCTTCGTCTGTGATCTGATAATTCTTAGTCGGGTTTGTGTAAAGACTGACTAAGCTGGACTGATAGAAGGAATTGATAAGAAACGTAAACCAGACCCAACAAATGAAGAAAATCTGTAGCGAATATTTAGACTTGTACTTAAAAACGCCTCCTTGGGCAATGAGGTAACCTAACATGGTCAAAGCAAACTTAGATTTATCTTGAACTCTGTAAAGGATAATCAGAAATGCGAAGTATGTGATAAATGCGAGGAAGACTAAGGCCCAAGCAGTAAGCGTGAATTCAAGGTAGATATTCTTCCAAGCAGGTGCATTAGATGCTTTCTTGACAATAGTTTTTAGGTCGTCGGCGTAGGCCAAATGGCCGTAAACATAGCAAAATGCGGCTGCCCGGGACTCTACGAGCATCATGCCTCCTAAAATCACGTCCACTTCCTTCGCCTGAAGCATGTCCATTGGTCCAATTGCCAGCATGTCTGAAGATACCGTCGAGAATTCTTCAGCGTCGTAGTTGTTAATAAAATTAACCTTGAATTTTTCCAGACCAGCTATTGTCTTCATTATGAATTGCTCAATTCCAAGTACGGGGTTGCTTTCGTAATTTTTATTGAGATCAAAACTGAATGGCGGCCAATGGGGCGCTGATATATTCAAAGTACATCTTTCGAGACTCATCTCATCATTGTTGGGGAACAAACGAGCTTTTGTTTTCATACATTGGCCGAAACGTAATATTCTCTCATAACGTTTTCCACAGCTGTCGTTTTTGAAGGGATCAAATGAATATACATCCGCAGTATCTGTTCCGTTTATGACTATGACATTAGTCACATAATAAGTCAAAAATGTGTCGAAGATTAGAGGCAGGTGTTCATCTTTGAGCGACTGAACTATAATGATGACAGGTGCATATGGATTCCACAAGGCCTGTTTGATGTACTGGGAATAATTAACTTCTATATCTGTGACATTATTAACATGACCCAAATATCCTTGGCTTGCAAGACCCATTTTATTTTCACATTGTCTGTAGATTAATGATATTGTAATCCTTTCGTTAATGGCTTTTAATAAGCCGTTGTCTTTAGCGTTAATATTAAAGTAAGTGAGTGATGTGACTTGTTTGTAATGTCTATCTAAAATGCCAAGAATGCATGGTATTAAAACATTTGTATAATTTTCGAGTTTCACTTCTATTATTTTACAATCACTAATTTGAAACACAATAATCGTTGCGGCAAGTAGGGTCACGACAATTTTCGGTGATAGCAACATCTTTATTGAGTTTATGGAAAAAATATTGTGTACGGCTACATTCATTTGGTATCAGGCATTTATCAAACGCCGTTTAATTATCATTAGTGTGTCACAACGATATATTGATAAGTTGTAAAGAAACGGAGTGGACAAGTCGTTTTTATATTTACCGTGGTCGCCTTATATAAATACCCATCATTTAGATTTTCAAGTGAAGTATCTTCACACCATTCCATTCGAGTCTCCGAAGGAGTAGGCAAAGGTGTGTTAACACCTTTTTGGCTGCTGATATTTTAACTCTCTCTAGTAGGACATATATCTTTGAATTTCTTTTTCTCGAACGCATATAAGTTCCTTCACGATGTTTTTCTACTTCGTAAAGCTTTGGCTCTGTCATGTTACTAATAAGTACATATGTACGTATATACGATCACTCCAAGTCCTTCACAGATATACATACATACATATCATCATGCCAAGTCCCTAACGGGGTAGGCAGAGAGTATAGAGCACCAGTTCTCTCTTCTCACTTGCATACCTCTTTCGCTTCGTCCACATTCATCAGTCTCTTTATACATGCTCGTCGGTTTCGAGTACTCTTGACGTTCCCGTCCTTGAGCGTCAGGTCGATTTGATCCAGGTAATCGGAACGTGGTCTTCCTCTGCCTCTTCTTGCACACACTTTACACAGATATAAAGATAGAAATATATAGAGAGCCCACGTTCCAATCTTTAAGTAATCGATTGATTTGATTAAGCTGCTTCTCCGGTAAAATGAGAGTATGACATCTCTGCCTTATCTTTTTGAAGCAAACAATGAAACAATGAAACAAAAATAGTTTTTCCTGTAAGTGGAGTCTACAAGTTCCTTGTTCCATCGCTGGTTTGATACGTCACATTAGTTCCATCATTGCGCAATGTTGATAATTACTGTATGGAGGTATTAACTAATCAATCAAATGGATCATATATTAATATTATGTCGGTAAATAAAGTAGTTTACCGTAGAAATAAACAAGACATAAATCAAACTTAAGTATGAACAAATCCGCAAAACATTATCTATAGAAACTTTTTATTTCCAATAATAACAATTAACAATGTAAAAAAAGAAACAGATAAAATATTTGTGCCAAAACGGTAATTCTAATAATTGCTTGAACATAGCACTGAACCTGTCATGTGAATATCTTCACGCCTCAAAGGTCCTCGGTGGAG